>BSAI01000162.1:7204701-7246501 GCA_036245035.1 Adrianichthys oophorus
AGGTAAATGACAGAAGTTTAGATTCAGGGGTATTTAAAGAAAAATATTGAGTCACATGACCACTGTCATGTGATGTCAAATTGTGCAATAGACTGTGGAGACAGAATTTGATAGTATATGCTGTGATGTCATAATGTGTCATAGGCTGTGATGACACATTATGACATCATAATGACATCATATTATTTCTTTTAGAATGGGATGTTATGATGTCATTGCTTTTGTGTGTGTTTATTTGGTTGTTCTTTTTTTATTATTATTTTGTGCTACTGGGTTGAAAAGTGCTTTGTAAATAAAGATTGATTTGTTTCCAGAGAGTTGTATTCCTGCTGCAGGTAATTTCTTTGTAGGTTAATTTGCTTCAGCAACAAGTTTGTGCAGTGGCTATGGAGTGCAAATAACACCAACAAATCACTCAGAGCAAAAAGATTATAGAAACATAACAAGTACATAAAAAAACAGTTGCATTTTAAAAATCAAAATAAAATTTATTACAAAAATGTAACAGAACTGAAAATTCACATCATGGATGTGCAGTCGACAAATCTGCAGCAACTGCATGGAGCTTTCGTGTCAATATGACCCAAACTGATTGTTTCCAGTACCTTGTTGAATCTATGCCACCAAGGTTTAAGTCAGTTCCGATGGCAAAAGGGTGTCTAACGGGAGGAGAGGGGAGTGAGATGCTGTGAGTATCGCGAGAATCGACGAGACAAGGGTGGTGAGTCAACTTGGTGGCGCGTAAGCGGTTGAACAAACATTTCCGTCTGCTTTTCTCTTTCCGCCATATAAGTAATAATTATAACAATATTCACTAAACCTCTAAAAAGATTATTAAGTCCTTGACAGCCTGGAGGACCTGGAGAGCTTCATAGACGAGTGTTATAATACCTTCGTCATGGGGAAGACAAACACCACCACTCCTTCCTCCAAACGCGGCCGTCCTGAAGACTCTCCCGGGGCCGCCTCTTCTCCAGGCAGCGGCATCAGTGAAATCCTGGAATCGATTGATAAGAAGATCTCCAGCCTTGATTGCCGCCTGAACCTGCTGGAGATTCTCCATAAGGAGTTCCAAGGCCTGCGAGAGTCCCTGGAGTTCAGCCAGCAGCAGGTGCAGGAGCTCGCAGCGGAGAACCAGGCCCTCAGAGAGACCGTCCAGAATCTGAGCAGCGACACCGCTCGTCTCTCTGAGGAGAACCGCTCCATCAAGGAAACCCTCCTGGATCTTCAGGCGAGGAGCATGAGGGACAACCTGGTCATCTCTGGGATTCCAGAGGAGACGGGAGAAGACCCGGAGGCCACGGTGAAGTCCTTCATGGAGAATCAGCTGAAGCTCCCCAAGGAGGAGGTCCAGAAGATCTCCTTCCATAGAGTGCACCGACTCGGAGGAAGGAGGTCTGATAACCAGCGTCCGAGACCCATAGTGGCTAAGTTCGAGCATTACAAACAGAAGGAGCTGGTGAGGAGCCGCGGCCGGGAGCTGAAGGGAACAACGACCAGTTCCCGGCGGAGATCCTCCGGCGCAGGAAGATCCTTTTCCCGCTGAGGAGGAAGCACCTCACCGCCGGGTCTCGAGCGGTTGTCTCAGTGGACAAACTCTTCATTGATGGACGGCTCTTTCGGGACCCCGAGATCACCCCGTGGCTGCGCTGAAGACCCTCAGATGCTGCGATCAGAACCTCCATAATGCGCTGATGAAACCGACTTAACTGATTTAAATTAATGGCAAATCAGCTCATCAATCATCCACACCTCCATCTCGTCAAATCAGTTATTTCTCTCCCCTCTCATGTTTATGTTGTTTTGTTGTGTTTGTTTTTTCTTGTTTTTCTTTTCTCTTTTCCTCTTTTTATTCCCCCCCTCTTCCCCCCTCCCCCTCCTCATATTTAAATCAACTAAAGGCAACACATCCCTGGTAAGTACCCATTTACTCATGCACGAGACATGCGCGCGCACGTACACGCGATCCCGCACGCACTCGCCGACATACCGCAAACACCTCACATAGGCTCATATAGGACACATACAACAAGCAACTCACACAGCCAGGAAACATTCAAGCACACAGCGCTCCTCTGCGCACTGGTCAGCGGGCACGCGCACAGGACTCAAAGACGCACGCGCAATACTTAGCATAACACTCTCAGTCAGTGCAGTCATGTCCAGTCTGAACATCTTTAGCTGGAATGTGCGTGGACTTGGCTCTGGGCCAAAGAGGCTGAAAGTTTTCAACCATCTGAATGATCTAAAAGCAGATCTAGTTTTACTGCAGGAGACCCACTTATCCAGATCAGCTGATCATCTCCTGTGCTGCTCACATTTCCCATTCATCTACTCAGCTAGTTACAACTCCAAACAAAGAGGAGTTGCTATTTTGATGAATAAAAATATTACATTTACTCATAAGAACACAATTGTTGATCCAGAAGGCAGATTTGTAATTATTAACATATCATTTCAGAATAAAGATTTTTGTATAGCCAGTATCTATGGCCCCAATGCTGATGAATCCTCCTTCTTTCACAGATTCTTCACCTCACTTTCGGTTCATGCTGACTCCACAATAATTATAGGAGGAGACCTCAACTTGGTCCTTGATCCTGAACTTGACAGACTCAGCACAGCAGGACACCAGCGCACATGGCGTTCTGCAAGTATTTTGAAGCAATACATGGATGAGTTGGGTCTCTGCGACGCTTGGCGCTCATGTCATCCAAACACTAAAGGGTTCACTTTCTTTTCTCCAGTTCACCACTCACAGTCTCGCTTAGATTACTTATTAGTCAGTAATTCTCTTTTAAAAGATATCAAGGATTCCAACATTCATCCAATTATCATTAGTGATCATGCACCAGTTTCTGTAAATATTTCTAGAGATATTCCCACACCTTCAGGCTTAACCTGGAGGTTTAACACTTCGCTGTTAAAAGATCAAGAGTTTATTCAATTCTTTAAAAAAGAGTGGGCAACCTTCTTAGAATTTAATGATACTCCGGATATTTCACCATGTGTTCTTTGGGAAACAGCAAAAGCAGTGATGAGAGGAAAAATTATTTCTTATTCAACAAATAAAATACACAAAGAGAAAGCAGATTTAATAGAAATAGAAAATAAAATCAAAGATCTAGAGGCTGCTTATGCTGCTTCTGCACAAGAACACATTCTGGGAGATCTGAAAAATTTAAAGCTTCAGTTAAATGACATCATCAATAAGCAAACACAATTCCAAATACAAAATCTTCGACTCGAACATTTTGATAACTCAAACAAATCGGGTAAATATTTAGCTAATCAGCTTAAAATTAATAAAGAAAAATCAACAATTACCTCTATTATGGACCACACAGGAACTGTCACTCACGACCCGGTTAAAATCAATAAAACGTTTAAAGATTTTTATAAAAACCTATACACATCACAGGTCAATCCATCAGAGCAAAGTATTAACTCATTTCTTAATAATGTAACTCTACCCAGATTAAATGAGGATCAAAGCTCAAACTTAGACTCTCCGCTCTCATTGGCTGAACTTCACGAAGCTCCGTTGCTGATGCCCAACAACAAAGCTCCAGGGCCTGATGGCTTTCCTGCTGAGTTTTATAAAGAATTCTGAGAACAGCTGGCACAAACTTTTTATAAAATGGTTACATTTATCAAGGAAAGCCAATCAATGCCACCTCACATGAATTCAGCTAACATAATCCTCCTTCTCAAACCAGAAAAAGATCCCACAATTCCTTCAAGCTATCGCCCCATTTCTCTAATCAATGCAGACGTAAAAATTATTTGCAAAGCACTCGCGCAGAGAATAGAAAAAGTCACTCCTCGTATAATTCATCATGATCAAACTGGATTCATTAAAGGTAGACACTCAAGTGATAACGTCCGCAGACTTGTTAACATAATAGATTTTGCTACTATTAAAAACCAGGAAACAACCATACTCTCATTGGAGGCTGAAAAAGCATTTGACAGAGTAAACTGGAAGTACCTCATTGCTGCCCTCCATAAGTTTGGGTTTGGGGAATCCTTCATTTATTGGATTAAAATATTATATCACAACCCAAATGCATCAGTCAGAACCAACAAACAGACTTCTGACAGGTTTTTTCTTGGTAGAGGGACCAGACAGGGTTGTCCACTCTCCCCCTCTCTTTTTGCTATATTTATTGAACCTTTGGCTGCAACAATAAGACAGCGCGAGAGCATTAAAGGAATTACAACAAAATACAGTAATCATAAAATTAGTCTTTATGCTGATGACATATTACTTTTTCTAAACAATTCACATTCCATTAGTGAAGCAACAACAATTATTAATGAATTTTCCTCTATCTCAGACTACTCAATTAACTGGAACAAATCAGTTTTATTGTCACTGAATGGTAATGTTGAGCAAACAATCTCAATACCAGTCAAATCAGGCAATATCAAATATCTAGGTATTTATTTCTCCCAGAAACTATCAGAACTGGTGCAACTAAACTACACCCCATTACTGAAAAGTATACAGGATGATCTAACCCGCTGGGTCAACCTGCCTCTGTCACTCATGGGTAAGATAGCCACAGTAAAAATGAACATTTTACCCAAAGTTAATTATCTGTTCTCAATGATCCCCACACAACCACCACTAAAATGGTTCAAAACATTAGACTCTGCCATATCCAGCTTCTTATGGAACAATAAACCTGCAAGAATTAGTCTAAAAACTTTAAAATCTGGAAAAAGCTGTGGAGGCTTAGAATTACCTAACTTCCACAACTATTTTCTTGCCAACAGACTGCAGTACCTCTTAAGATGGATAAAAAACAATCCAGAAACCAACCCATGGATGGATCTGGAACAGGCATTTTGTGGAAAGATTAACTTGTCAGATCTACCATTTATCAGCCCAAAAATAAAAAAAACTTGACTGCTACCAGAGTAGTAATATAAGTACTACTTTAACAGCCTGGTGGGAATTTCTTAAAATGTCAAACTCTTCACTACTACCATGCAAAATGACACCCATCTGGAACAACCCAGACATCCTGATAAATAAAAAAATGTTGCACTTCCCTGCTTGGCAAGCAGGGGGCATAAGACTACTAGAGCACCTAATTACAGACGGAAGATTCATAACACACCAAGAACTACAAGAAAAACATGGAATAAATAAATTCTTGGAATATCAGCAACTTAAATCTGTAATTACTAAAACATTTAAATCCAGTGACAATGACCTAAAATTACCAGAACTAGTTACCTCTATGATTAATTTTTCATTGAATAAAACTCTCCAAAATATACAAACCTACAACTAATCCAATTTAAAACTCTTCACAGAATTTACTATACTGGACAGAGGATGTTCAAGATGGGTCTCAAAAACTCATTGACATTTGGGGACAGTTGTTTCACCATCGGGGGTCAGTCTGGTAGCTGTCCCCGACCTCCCCTCCTTCCTCATACGAACACTTATTAGGTTGGAGGGGGGGGGCGTGCTTGCGGAATACCTCGAGGGGCCGATCCACTTGGCAGTGGCCCCCCCTCCCATGGTCTCCGCATAGTTTCGCCCCCTTCTCTTGGTTTTAAATGCACCTTAGACACGTAGGACCCTTGGTGGGGGGGTTCTGGGACATCACTGCCAGCAAGCAGGAGATGTCCTCATAGTGCTCTACCCTCCAATTTTAATTGCACCGTAGACATTTAGGGTTCCTTGGTGAGAGGGTGATTGGACATCCCTGTAAGCAATCAGGAGATGTCCTCAGTGCCCTGCTCACCAATTTTAACTGCACCCTTTATTACACACACCCTTCAACCACAAGAAACACACCTCAACATACACACACACACACAAATACATTACACAAGGAAGGTGGGACTACTGATCTTCTGTCCCCTACCCCATCCCCGGTGGGGGAAACAGGACCTTCAGCAGCGGCGGCCTTGTCTCTTGGGTGTCGGCCTCCTGGGCCCGGCGGCCCCCTCCCCACCCGGGGAGAGGGATCCCTCAGTCCTCTGGCAAGTCCATGAGCGGGGGATCATATTCCACCTGAGCCTGGAGGGTGTCTGTGTCCTTGTGGTGCGGGTTCTGGTCCTTACCCTCGGGTGCCGGGCCCCTTCTAAGTCACAACATAGGATAGCCTGGTCAGGCTATGTACTCCTTCGGGGACCCCCACTTCTCTTGGTCATCCCTCCTTTAGGTGGGGGTAGCTGACCCCCGCTGTGCTCTCTTCTGGATCTCCGCAACTGCCTGGAGCTTCGGTGCGGGTCTCCCTTGGGGGGCCCTGGCTCGTACCCGGGGCTGGGGTGGGGGGATGCTCAGAACTCCTGGGTGGTGGTGGGCGGCTTGTCTAGGGTGGTGGGGCTCTCAAAATGTGACGTTTTTGTGAATCTGGTGACTAATTATTTAATTGGGTTAAAAAGAGTTATTGATTAAATCTGTGCTGTTCCTAATACTGTGGATGTGTTCATTTCTGACTTATTCCTATGAAGGAGGGATTCTTTGTCCATACTCACTTCTGTCCAATAGATGGCAGTCCTTGCCAAAAGTAGTACCAGCTCCTCACCCAACTAGTCTGCAGAAGCCTCGCTGCCAGAGGATATCATTACACACTCAATAAAGCAATAGTCAGTCATTTTCTCTGCTAAATTGATCCCTCTGCTGCTCCAAAAAAGATTCTGTGATGGTTTCCACTGCGGCACGAACAGCAGCATGCCTTAGAGTACAACATTCTATTTATAATGAGCTTGTTTTGTTGCTGCGTGACACGCCATATGTTGGCAGCACGCACTGCACTTGTCGGTCTATGACTGAGGTCAAGAGTTCCGTCCTGGCATCCGCCAAGACTTGTGAAATGCATGTCTGGGGGAAATAGTTGCCCACTTCCCAAAGTGTTTGCCAGTAGACTAAAGTTATCACATACAGTTCGGTCTGATCAGACTAAACACTAAGTTCTCAAATATGGTCATAATTGAACCTTTTAGAAAACATTTTCTTGTTCTTTAAATATTTTCAGTTCTTCCTGTTTCTTCCTCTTGCAGAAAAGTTGACACGACACATTAAATGCATTTCATTTTAAAGGGTTATAATTTTAGATTTAAAAAACAGTGCAAGTAAGTCTGTAAAGCTCAATTGCGGCAACTTTGCACAGATTTTAGTGTGGTTTTTTATGTCACAGCTTTGTGCGTGGTTGTGTTTTCTTGCAGCTTCCCCTTTCTTGGATGCTCGCTGGACTGTGAGTTCTGCAGGGTGGAGCTCACTGAGCCGCACATGTTTCAGGCATGCCTGAGAGCCTCGTTCCCCTCTTGGTGTCCCTTCCCTGCCCATAATACGTGCAAGAACAGAAGAGGAGGGTGCAAAGTTTGTACCCGGTGATGCTGTTTACCAATCACAAAAGTTTCCCCGCCCCCTGTGTCTCCCTCTCTTCCTTTTCCACTCCCTCTGTCTCTAGGCACGCCAACATAAGAAAAAAAAGTACAGGGGATAAAGTGATAAGCAGTAATCAGCTTCTGGGTTTTGCTTTCAAGCGGACTCCCGCTGAATTGGACCGAGGGAGTGTGTAGATGTGTGTGCTTGTGTAGCAACACAGCGTCAACTCTGAACAAAAAGGCTCAACACAGCTGAGCCACAGGAGGGGGAACTCAGGGATAGAAGCAGGCAGAGTGGCTCAGCGTGACTGCACTTCTCAAGGGAGGAACTCGACCTGACATTTAGCCCTCCTGGTGGAGACAGGGCAACACATTAGACTTGTCAGAGCAGAGAAACACACCTTTTTTTGTGTGTGTCTCGCATTTATCAGTCACTCACCTCAGCCTCTCTGTCATCCACGCCTGTAAGTCCTCCACCTGCTACTTGGCCTTCCAAGATGTCAGATGATGGCTGCCGTTCGCCCATCGGCTTGGACTGCTGCAGCTGTTGCCTGGACCTGGCAAACGGCTGCGATGACTCGCTGTCCAGCAGCCCATCTCAGGGCCTGGGTACCGCAGGCGGCGTGCCAGCCAGCCCGACAAGCCCCAGCGTGAGTCACTTTCGTCAGCTCCGCAACCAGCTGATGTACCAGAACCTGAACACAGACAAGCTGAACAACATCATGAGGCAGGACTCGCTGGACTCGGTAGTGAGAGACCCATGCTTCCTGCTCAATGAGGGGATCTGCAACAGCAACATTGACCAGACCATGCTGTCCATTCTGCTTTTCTTTCACAGGTATGTCTGTCACTGAAAACACAACAACATCAAACTCTTAGCTTTTTGTCCAAACTGTGTCTTTAACCTGTTCACTTTCAACAACATGACTGAAGGTAAGTCTGATTCTACGTTCAAACCTGGTATGTGATGCATGTTCAGAACGTGCTAAACGTGGGATTCTTCTTTTTCATTTTTTACAGTTGGAAAAGGTTTGATGCGAAACATCACATTTTGTTTCAGGCTTTTTCTTTCACAGCTGTATTCTGATACATGACTGACTTGGTGTCATAAAGTTCCGGCTGGGCACAAACTGCAATAATTAATTTTCCCTTCACAATCAATTCTCAGACAGTTGGTACTTCTGTGACTTACAAAGAATGCCATCCATTTGTCACTACCAAATTCAAGTCCCTAATTAGTCAAAGTTTTACCTGTTTCAATTGTCTATGCATGTTCAATGGCCCCGCATTTTATCAAATGAGCGTGAAAATGGTCAAGGAAACTTGTGTGAATTCGAACGAGGAATCCCAAAACGTGCGTTGACATAAACTTCTCAATGAAAAAGTCACTTGAACATGCGTTACTGAGGGCAGTGTGAACGTAACTTTTTGTAAGTCTTTAAAGTCCTGAGGGAAAAGGTAGAGTAGGACGTGTGTGTTCACTGATGGAATGAGAGAGGACTATGTGGTTAAAAACACCTCATGGGTTTCCCAATGAAACAAACTAAATGTTTGGGTCATGTAGTTTGTTTTACTGTGTTCTTCACATCCAGAAAGGAACCAAAAAACAGTTCCAAATCACAAAGAAATCTGACCGTCTCTGTACCCTCGAATCAACACAGCATTGATTTGCAGACTTGATCTTACACAACGTATTCGAATGACTTCCTCTAACAGCGTTGTGTTATGATTCAAGAAAAATGATCTTTCATTATTTGGGGTCGGTAACTCCTTCCCGTCTCTCTCAAACAGCGTTTGTGACGAGCATTCATGACAAGGTCGGTGCAGCTGCCATTGTTTGTCAGGACAGCGCTCTTGTCAGTCGGATGCTTGGCAGCCACTGTCAAATGACCTCAACCTCACATTTACTCTTTTCATGTCTTCAGCTCCTTTCTGACTTTCTGAAACGCTGAATGTGAGTCAGCCTTATGTAACTGTGCGCTTTATCTTGTTGTCAGGGCAAAACGGTGAGATCTGTGGAGATGTAGCAGCCCTGCTATTTATACAATACAGTTGAAGTTCCTGTCATCTTGGTCAAAAAAGGAGACATGATCTTGTGAATCCTCAACCAAACATTAAATATAATCATTTGAAGTTATCTCTTTTTTCAAAAACTAAATTCTAAGAAACCACAACATCGTTTTATATCTCAATGAAAGCCAATTACACAAGAAAGGAGCATTAAACTGAATCTTACTAGTGTAAAAAAGAGAAAAAATGAGTGCAAAATATATTAAAGCTTTAGCAAATATTTCAAATTAAACTTTCCATTTTAAAAAAAGGATCTTCACCACTTTTACAAAAACTCCATATTACATAAACTCATGTTTTTTCCCCATCTTACCCTACCATTATGCTAAATATCACACGCCACCTTAACTGTTGTCCCATATGTTTTTAAAAGTTTTATACCAGCAATGTTCTCTCTTGGAGAGGCTCTATCAGTTCTTTATCAAACATCACAAATTGTTGCCTTGGAATGTACACAGAAGTTAAACAGTAACTTGTGTTTAATTGCCTACAAGTTATAACTTTGCTCTTATCTTCCGATGGCTAATCCATATTGCATGCAGACGGAGAAATAAAGCAGAAAGCCTGAACTCAGCTAAATTACAGATTAGGCTGATGACAGCCATCAGATTTGACATGATTCTAGCACTTTGTGCTCAATGTCAAAGTCTTTAGATGCACCTACGAACACTTTTACATAGAAATTATTTGCTTAAGAACTTCCTTCAGGAAAAAGGATTTGTAATTTACCACAGTTTTGTTATTTATAGTTGTTAAGGTGGGCAACTTAAAAGCTACAAAGAGAAACTTGGGTCAAAATCAGACGTTTTTGCTGTAAAGAAACTCACATTAATGCCAGTTATAGATTAGAATTTGCCTATCACCAGAAAAAAAATTATAAAGTGGTTTCTCCCAGAAGGAGATAAGGACAGAAAGCCTGATGTTTTTGTGACCACTGACCATGTAAGCATGCACACCAGCTCAGCTGTTTGTCTGACAAACAGTCTGCTAAGCAAGATCACTCTGTCCTCGAAGTCTCCCCTTAAGAGGCTTCAAAGTCATGCCTTAGTCAACAAACATACATTTTTGAGGGTTACCTTTTTTTTTTAACTTTTTTATGCAGAAGCACAAATGTACTCTTTCATTCACACATATTAACAGCCTAATCCTGTCACGGGAAGCAGATATGCAGCCCTGCATGGCTGACATTTGAAAAGCGTCATGCTTTCACTTTAAGACAGTTCTGAGATTTCTGCACAGACCTCATCTTGGGTGGTCAGTGTTCACAGCAGCTACTCTCCTCACTTCTTAAAAGGAAAATGAGCGTTCAGCAAAAGTTGAGGAAATTTTTCTTACCGGTACGTGGCCGTGACAGCAGTTGGAAATGTATGTACAAAAATGGGACAAAATGAGAATTTGAAAGCAGGATCTGAGATTTCAAACAGATAAAGCCAGAATAACTGTATTAAATAACTTTTTTTCCTCTCAAGCCACTACTTAATGCAAGTGTAAAGGTACTATGCATACCACTACTGTCTTTTCCACTAAACACCACATGGACTCTGGTAAGAAGGATGATCTCCATGCTGCGATGACACTCAAATTTATCACAAGGTTTAAGGTCTGTGAACTTTCAGTTTATTGCGACCCCACCAAAATTATTTTGAAAGAACTTTGAAATCCAAAAATCGAAAGCGTTGAAAAAACCGTTTCAAAGGGAATTTTCTCAGCAGATTTCACTGGAAAAGGATTCAGAACAATAGCGAGCTTATAGACCGGTTTAGGCAAGAGGCTGCATGACTTGAGTAATAATAAAACATAACTTTAATCCCCTGGTTTGGGTCTGTTGACTGAAAAAAATGTTCCAGCTTGATTAGGAAAGACTGAAAAATGAGTGTCAATGAGGACAAACTCTGAGGAGTCTACTTGCAGTAATTTCATACACGGCTGTCTGAACAAAAAACTCCAACAAACTTTTTCTCTGGAACCAGTTATGGACTCATCTTCTAAAGTAAATAAACCCATCCAGCATCATGACTGAAGACACCTTCAGTGTCTCACTTTTACTTTTAGTGCAACTGGCTCCTGAACATAAACGGCCCCGCTTTTAGCTAAGAAAGCATGTGTAGTCACATCTCCTAAAATATGAGGAATGTTATGGGTTTTCAGTATATTTTCTACTTCAGGAGGACATCAGGTACAGAGCTCCTCCAAAAGCCTGATATACCTCTAATGCTGTAGCAAAGTGTTACTTAACTGTTACTTGTTTTTTAATGGCGCAGCAAAGATAAAAATTCAGTGACAAAGGCATTTTGTAAATTAGATCAACTATTGGAAACCCTTATGTGTGATAGAATTATTGTCACTCTATCTGACTACTTTAGAAGAGCAGCTGCTTTCAGTTGTTCTGACTGTCATACTGATCCATTAGCATGTATCCATACATATTATTATGCTTTCCCACAACTGTGTACCCTTTTTCTGGGGTTTTGTTGCCCATAAAACCAGCTCTGACCAAATGAAGTCAATTCAGTCGCCATGTTTTCCCAATATGGACGCCGCCGTCTTCAAGACAGACAACGTCATTAAGCAGTGATTGGTCCGAGTCGGTCTGAGTCAACCTTTTTTATTGACAATCAAGAGGGAGCTTGTTGGAAGGCCACACCCCTTTCCCTGAAAGTGAGCTTGGGAGAATCTATTAATCAAATGTTTCAAATGTTCAACGTGGGGGCCAGTGGGAACCACATGCTTTTATTGGGGCATCAGAATGACTTAGTAATAAAAGCTGTTTATTTCTCAAAAGAAGTCTATGGGATTTTGGCTTCTTGGAATCAGCAAATATTCCTGTTTGTAACGCGAGGAGGGAGGGGTCACTCAGTCCAGTTCTCTTATACAGTCAATGGTTATAGCAATAAAATAAAACTCAGGTTTACCCATAGTGGCACACACAGCTGATTTCAATGCAGATCACTCTCAAAAGCTGAACACAGGACACACTTGCACGCTGCATGTTTTATTTGCATGGAGGGCGTCATGCATTTTGGAGAATCATAGTGCATTCTTTTTCACCCTAATCTCCATGTGTTGATGCTTCGAATGCTTTTTTAAACCCTCTTCTTGTGTTGCATGAAGTCACCAAACAAATGTAAGTCATGTGCAGAGCTACGATTGAACAAAAAAGAGACAAAGTTAAGTAATATACATGCAGTTCTGTTTTACACAAACATACAACACGTCACATGGTGATCATACAGTACATCATCCTTCTGTTTCAGCAGTGGCTTGCTCTTCAGATAGCGTGAGAGCAAAGTAAGCAGTCAAGAAGGTATTTGTACGATCAATACTTTGGAAGAAAAAGGCATTTTCAGAGAAATCACAAACAGCTCCACGTTATTATAAGCTGCAACAGGGTGGAGTCAAACTGCTGTGCCACCATAAAGTTTCAAGTTTTGAATCCTTTCCACGACCATGAGCAAACCCCAGCATGACAGCAACTGATCCCAGAATTGTGCAAAGATGTTAAACAGTCTTTATCATTTCTAAACATTCTCGCATAAAGCTCACGAAATATATGTTCTAAAAGGCATGCAGAAACAAATCAAAACCGAATGTAGAAATTGGGGACTCAAACAACAAAAAGCAATGAAAAAACAGGAGTATGGGGTAAGGAATCTTTCAAAAAGTGCACAACTTTGTCTTTTGTGCATTTGTCATTATGTTTCTTTTTGAAAGGTTCCTCACCCCATACAAGAGGATTCCAAACTAAACTTTCAAGTCTGTCATCAAATCTGAAATCTCTAAAATTCTTCAAAACTGGCCTGAGAATCCAGGAGCCTGATTGGTCCAGACAGAAACTGTGTCAAACAGGTTATTTACATTTAGTACATCAACTGACTGACAGACGCGTGCGACACATGAACTCTTAAAATCAACAAGGAAAAGTGACAGGCAGGGCTGGTGCAGCAGTTTTAGACAATTGTGCTTTCTTTAGTTAACACTCAAGCATTATTGTTTTCTTTTGAACAGGAGGTCAGATTCTCTCCCTGTGTAACTTTGTCCTTGTTTATTGTGGGGTCAAATGAAATTCTGACCTTTTTAAAGCTCTTTTTTCCCAATCAAAGCTGAAAACAAACAAATTTAGGGCCATGCGGTCCTTGGACACCAACACCGAACAAGCGAAGAATCTGAGCCATCACAGAGAGAGCTGAAGTTAGAGCCAGACTGGAGTCTGATGCTGAGACACAACACAGCCAAGACCTACTAAAAATAGGAGCTAAGATGTATGCAGACTGCTGACGTTTGTGACGAAACTCAAACAGTTTCCTGCAGCTAAAGGAAGTCACTTCTTTTCATGGGTTAAATATATTGTACTGTTGGTCCATGGATTTCCTTAAAAACAGGAATCTAGCTCTTCACTTTTGGAGAGAGGCACTCAGGGGCCAAGGCACTGACTCATCTGAAGCAATGGAGGTTGATATGACGGCGACTATTTGTTGTGTTTGCACAACAAATTAAATTTGCTCTTCATTACAGAGCTTCCAAGTTAAAGAGAGATGAACAGTAATAGCCTTTTAATGAGCCTCTCGCTGTGCTGAGGCCATGTGAATGTCCTTGGTGTGATGCCAAAAGATGCATGGAGCCACGCTCCGATGGCTTGTGTGTCAGTGGAACACTAACGAGGAGTTTTCTGTCTGCAAGGGAACATATTTTTCAAGCATGTATACATTTACACACTAAACACACACACACACACACAGACAATCGATGTCTGTGGTGTACCTCACAGAAAGAGTTCAGTGCGTGTCAACATTGAATTCTGCAAACACGCCTAACATACAAGTTTGTAACAGAAGAACTGAATGCTGTTGCTCTTATAGGACAAACATACAGTAGGTTGTGCTTTTTGAGCAAAATATTTTCTGCTTTTGGCTTTAATTCCTGTCAGTTTAGATACAGGTTTGCATTTTTTTCAAAAGAATAAAAGGCATAACTTTTTAATGATTAAAAAAATGGCCTTTTTACACACTGTGTATATATAGTTTTGTTTATATAAAGTTTTATACATCACTAATTGGAGTTGACTCTTTTCAGTCAACTTGACATGGTGAGCTCTATAGAAGCTTTAGCTTTAACAGGAGAACTAAAGACACGCACAGTCATACAGAACAAACAGAGGTGACCCACAGCATTATGTTGTCGTTGACATATCAGACACTGAAATCCATCTAAGCCCCTTTGTCCTGTAAGATTGAGCGGAGATACAGTATGTACCAGAGGTGGATTATAGCTCCATAAGTACCTTTTGCATCTGAGTCAAATCTTCAAGATCAGAATATGCAGAAACAAAAACAAATATAAAATATCTGGGAAGCTTTATTAGAAATCCTTCAGACCCATATTTTGCAGAATATATGCACATTTCTTAAAATTTTTCAATTCACTTTATCTCTTACTGCTTCTATGAACAGGAATAACCTCATTTATGTATAAACTATCCAAAACTGTACTTAGTTGCCTAATTTAAAAACGATTGAAAATTATATTCAATTAATATCCAATTTCAGAAAACTCTTAAACAGATTATATTCTGTCAATGCTCTTCTTTTCACAAAAGAAAGCAAAGGTTTTACTATTCTGTAAAATATAAAGTCTAAATCCCTCTTACCTTAAGCTATCAAACACTTTAGGATTAACTGCTGTCTTTTTGCTCAGAGATCCAGTGTTCTTGCAGAAATGGTGCTGTAGCAGTGTTGCCCGCTGTTTGCCCAACTCCTCAGCATGTTTATTGAATGAGTCTATTTTTTTCCTAATGACTTTGCTGCTTTGAGCTCTTTCCACCTTTGATCATCCTTATTAGATCACACAACTTCACGTTGATTGAACATGTTTTATATGTCTCACCATGATTATGCAGACTTGTTTCCTTTGAAGCGCATACTTGAAAACAACTGCTTGCTACTTTTAATGGACAAACTACCTTTAGTTTTCACAAAAAAGAAAATTAAACGTTAAAATCATAGTTCCAGACAATAAGAAGATTTACCTTGTCTCACATATTTGCTTTCTTTAAACCGCTATTTTTTCAAGTCTCGACTTCAATCTAAGCTCAGTTTTGCTGTTATTGTAATAATGTTAGCATGCAGTATGGCCGGGGGGGTTAAGGACTGAGGCAACAATGTCTTATCTTTGTGGATCACGGCTGTGGCTGCTAATTGTCTTGCCTTGCGAGTGAGCGCTCCTCCACTCCCAGCCCTGAACAGGGGTAATATAACAGCATCACAAAGAGTACACATCATCATTAGTTTATCTGGAAAGGGAAAATGTCAGCACACTATCTCCCCTATGTCCTCACAATGCAAAAACATCCTCTAACTTGTTTTGACTTAGACTGGAGTTCATTTTACTAACGTTCAACTGAAAATAGAAACAAATTATCGTATTTTTCACACTTTAGTGTGCACCATAAGTCAATGAATGGTTGGTTTATTTTTGAAATTATGTCATGCAGTCCACAACACGCACCTAACTATAAGGCGTATTACAGGAGACAAACGAAGTCAGAGATAAGTCCTTCGGTCATTCCCAACCTTGTTAGGAACAGGTAAAAAAAACCCAGTCTGACACTGCTGGACGTTAGTCACATTAGCTGCGTTAGTGTATTCACAATAATGCCCATACATCCTAAAAACTCGCAAAAAATAGACTGGTATTTTGAACAAACATTGTGTATCTCTCAAAATCGCTTCAACATTAGTAAGCAGAGCCAGAATTAATTCATATATAAGACACTCCAGGTTATAAGGCATACTGTCATTTTTTTTTTATTAAGACTTTTAAGTGCGGAAAATACAGAATGTCTTCCTACTGATGTGAGTCGAATTAAACTTTTGGAAAGGTGAGGAACACTTGATGAAGAGTGGAAATTAAAAACCATGTTTGCTCTTTGCTCAATTATGCCAAACAAGTAATAACTAGTGGAAAAAGTATCCATAGGAGCAGTTCACGGAAAAATAATTAAAAGAATATTTCTGGAAATTGCAGTGCAGATGTTTGGAGATTAACTCTAACGCTTACTCTGTCTGCTCTCTTTGGAAATGTGTTTCATAATCTCTAAATGTTTTAATTCCCCAGAAGAGCAGCTTGTTTTTTTATAACCACAATAGTCATCCACACAATGAAGCCAGACGGTGCTATTGTGGAGCATGTCTCAGCTTATTCAACCGGGAACCTATTTACATGCAGGTTGGGTCTGTCGTGTACACAATTATGTTTCAGATTAAAAGCATACATTTTTTTTTAAGACAAGTAAAAAGTGAATTAAAAAAAATAATTAAGATGTGGGAAAACCGTCACACGAACAAACATTACATCATTTTATTGACTGGTATTAAATAGCATTACGTGATTTTGGGCTGTTCCTGAGAAGCGATCCTTGAGTTTCTGGTAAAATCCCTGAACCTTTTGAGCCCTCCAGGGCACAAAATGACAACTGCCGTCATGTTTTTGACTCACGCCTGGTCTGCACTACGGTAACAGGGTTGGCTTTTCCCGACTCTGCCCCTCTGTTAGTAAACACTTTTGTAGCTTGTGGGATGGAAGTGGAAGTTGATAGCCCCCCAGTTTCCCCAAACAAACCTGGCCTGTCATGCAATGGGCAAAATGAGTGAAGTTAAAAAGTGTAACATAATTTTGGGCGGTGAGCTGCTGTCAAATTGAGTTATGCACCACTAAGGAAGCTTTACTGCTGTTCTGGTACATTTAAAAAATGGAAAATTGTAAGTAAACTGTAGCTTTTTGAAATCTCACACATGTTCTTTACTTCTGTAATTTGAATGTTTGTGGAGAATTAAGAGAAAAGAAATGTTACACAACGTATGCCCTTTTCCCACCTATGAAAGCAGTACTGATCGAGTTAAAAAACGTGCTCCTGAACCACCTCTGAGGGATTGCTACAGTCAAACTTGGACCTTTCATTTCCTTCATAACTGAAGAGAAGGTTTGTAGAAAAAAATAATCTAGTGGAAAATTTTGGTTGAAACGAAAGGAACTTGGATAAAATGAAACTGGAAAATGATGCCACAAAAACCGGCGTGCCATTTTCTTTGTCTGAGATGACCCTGAGGTGAAAGCAAAGAGAATAGGACCAATTAATGGCAGCTTCTGCTCATTATATTAACCCCAGTTTTGTTTCATATAAAGGCCCTGCTAACAGAGGCCAGTGGTGAAATGAAAAGATGGACCTGTTCTGCCAGGCTTCTTTTTTTTCTTCCTGTCTCTAGATGCCTTTCTGGCAGACAAGAGGCTTTGAGAGAGGAAAATGAAGATCCACGCCAAGTTTCAGTGAGTCTGTAATTGTTTCTGGCTGTTCTGCAGTGAAAGAAAGAGAGCAAGAGAGGGGAAGGCAGCGAGAGGCAGCCAACTTGAATGAGCGAAAATAACAAGATGCATCCTGTCCAAGACCTCGCTTCTGTCTGTGTTTTTGTATAGAAAAGAGGCAGGTCGGATCCCTCTGCCATCATCAGGGGCAATTGGCACCAGCAACATCATTTATCTCTTCCTGAATTCTTTCCCCCATGTCGTCATGGAGACAAGTCACTCATGTTTGCATGTGGTGTTCTTTACACAAGCCGATATAAAGTGACAGCCGTCCTCTGAAAATATGTAGATTCACTCGGAGCGCTCAGATGCACGAGTCCCATGTGAAGACTCAGTGAGGGTGCCGATCAAAAATGAAACTATTTTTTAAAAATCTTCCTTCTACTATAATTTCTCTCATTCTAGTGGACCATATCCCTCATGCGGACACAGATTGCAGCCACAACCCAGGCACCTTTAAACTTTAAGAAAAATGCCATTTATTGTCAGTCTAGATGGAAAATGTCACAGAAATTGAAGTGAAAAAATGTTAGAAAGAGAAAGAAGTAGAAAGAAAATGTTTAGAATTTACCAATAATTCAGGAAAAAACTGTTTTAAGCACAGATGTTTTGGGAGGCCAGAACGAAAGTTATCTGTCTATCTTTCGTACATACTACTCTATATAACCACCAGTATCATATTTGATACCCGCATTTATAGGACTCTTATCTCATTAGCATGATCCGAACTGTTTTTAAATACTCATTGTATATAACTTGATCCATGTTTTCTGCCCTGTAGTTCATCATCATTCCACTAGAGGCAGTAGAAGGGCTTTTTCTGCTCATTTCAAAATGACTGCCTCCTCAATATCTCAAAAACACTTTTGGTGGGAAAAGTTTATCTAATTCTTTAAACCTTATGGGGGGAATATCTCATCTGTTGTTATACATTTTTTATGACTACTTGCTGTATTGAAGGAATGCAAAATTTGTTGATTATTAAATCTTTAACAGTTACACCATGTTAAAAATGTGTAGAATAGACTTAATAATTTTGCTTCTTAAGTCAATGTTAGCAAAAATGTAACAAATCACCCAACGTTATCATAAGTGATACTGTCTATATCTATGTAAACATTTAACACATGATATAACAAATCTTTCTGTGGATTTCATCAAAGGGTTTAAAAGAACATCTTATTATTTAAAAAATTTGAATTTTTGGTCAATCCTTTGAAGTAGTGGGATTCACAGTGTTAAGTCACAGCTCAATGGGTTAAATAATTTCACGCCAATTCCGAGAGTAAACAACAACTTTACAAAAAAGTAGCGGCATTAGGATGCTGCCAAAGGGATAAAACATAAGATCATGTCTCATTCCTCCTACTTAGCTTTGCGTGAGTTTCACACACTTGCTTTGCCTTGATTTTTTTCATTGCAGGCCAATCTGTCATCCACAGGCTTTTTAGAGCTGTGCTCTTTTGCAAGCTGCTCTCACGTGCTTGGCCATGGTGTGAGGAACACACTCAGAAGAGGCTGTTGCAAACTCTCTTCCTTTTCAAATGTTGACAGGATACCAGTTTTCCTGAGAACACAGAGCTAAAATGACCTCTGCAGTCCATATGGCCTTAGGCAACCTTAAGGTGGAAGGTAGGCACCCGAGATTATAAAACCCCTCACAAGAAATGAGTTATGTCAACCGAGAAAGAAATTGGAGCCTTTCTTTAATATTTTAGCATTAAATTGGGATGTTAGTAAAAAATGAAGTTATGAGTCCAATTACCGCAATGACTTTGACCAGACCTCAGGGAACACAGCAAGGGCACTTTGACACAGGATGGACTTTGCTCTACTGAGCAGGGAATGCTGAATATTTTCATACTTTAACCTTCAAGTGAACATGGTTCCATGTTTGCCTCTTTGGTCCACACCCGAGCTCAGATGAATGATCAAACCAGCCCAAACATGCTCCGTGCAAACACTCTCACCTGGACCAACGCGTCCTGATGTGAATGCATCCTGAAATATCCCATTTTCAGATGATTGGAAGCACAAAAAAGATGTTTGATCAGCAGTTTACTTCTGTTTTCATGCCATGGAGGTATAATTTAAGAGACTTGCTGACATTTTGGGACTGTTTGAGATAAGATGGACAGGGGGAGTTTGTCGATGACAGGGTATGAAGAGCATACAGATACTAACCATAAAAACTTGAAAAAAAGACAATAATCTTGAACTTCACAATGGGGGGTGGTCATATTTTTTCAGGCATTTCAGAGACCCCTATGTCATTAGCATGATCCAAACTTTCCTTTTAAACTCTGTAAATAATCTGACCCATGTTTTCTACCCTGCAGTGCATCATCATTCCACTAGAGGCAGTAGAAGGGCTTTTCCTGCTAATTTCAAAACTGTTGCCTCCTTAATATCTCAAAAACACTTTTGGCGGGAAAAGTTTAGCTAGTTCAAAACTTTATGGTGAGAATATCTCATCTGCTGTTATGCATTTTTCTAAATGACTACTTGCAGTGTTGAAAGAAAGCAAAATTTGTTGATAAGTAATTTTGTTTTAAAACAGTTACACCATGTTAATAAGGTGCTTTTTTTCCTTGAACATTCATGTCAACATTTTTGCATCTTAAACTAATATTATTGTGAGCAAAAACTTAACAAATCACACAAGGGATCATCATTGGTACTATATATATATATATATATCTCTATAAAGATATATATATATATATATATATATATATATAATAGAAATAATTTTGCAATTTTGATTTTTATGTGGATTTAATCAAAGAGTTTAAAAATATCTTAAAATGTGTTTACATCTGGAGCTCAATGATCTTCAATGAATGCAGACCATTCTTGTACAGTTCAGTCAGAAATACTGTAGTTCTGTTCGTTTTGCTGCTGTTTCAGTTCCTAATAGAGGAAGTGTGTATTTAACTTTGGGGAATTAGGAAAGCTGCTCTCTTTTTCTTGCATGAAACCTTCACTGTGTCACGCAGCTTTATTTTAAGGTCTTGATAAATCCTGAACACACTAGAATTGTTGAGTTAGGTTAGATCACAATTCAGCACAACAAAGATCCAAGTCTTTTGTGTTTGTTTACTGTGGATTTTCAACACATAAAAGCTTAATTTATCTAAAAAAAGTAGTTACATTCCCTTTAAAGACCTAAGTGTGGTGTAATTATCAAAGTCAATTGTCAAACCAGGAAGAAGCATATTTCCATTGAAAGTGATTCTTCTGACACCACAGCCATGAAAGCCATAGGTGTGCTCTAATGGCCCATTGCTCTTTGTTCTCACCAGAGGTTACATAACAAACAGACAGACAACAGTGTGACAGTGTTGGCAAAACACACCCAATCCTTTCAGGCATTATCTAGGATGAGTGAGAGGAGACAGCAGCCTGACTAAAGGATCTCTGATACACCTTTTAAACCTCTTTTTGAGTTAAACTTACATATATTTGTTTTTCCTATTTCCACTCTGTTCACAGGCCCGCTTTTTAGATCTTTGTCGTGCTTATCACAAGGTAAATTCAAAGAAATACCCCTGATAAAACAAAGCAAAAAAAGTCTCACACTCCTTTTTTTTAGGACGACCGGCAGCAGTGGACGGATATCTGTAAAAAGAAAAAAAAAACTGAAAGGAAAGACAGATACTTCCTCCTATTCATATTCAAATGGGGGCTTTGAAAGGAGTTATCAAACTCAGACAAGGCAGTACTTTGTTCTTTCTGAGGTCTTTTTTTTTTTTTCCAACATTAAGCAGTGAAATTATCTAGGCCATCTCGCTGAAAAGAGCATCTCTAAGCACCTCTCCTGAGGCCTTTCATTTTCAGAACAGGCTGGCATCTCTGCTTGCATTAGCAGTTCACTGAAACATGTAAGGCCTCAGAGTGGATGACCAGTGGGGAGCAGAGGATTGCTCTGATTGTCCCTTTGAGACCATTTAAAGTAATGCCACGTACACACTGGGCTTGTGATGCACATTTTTGAAGCATCCATATGCTATTCACACTGTCGCTACCCAAAACTAGCACATGTACCTATACAGTTGGAAGAGGCTTGGTGAGAAATGTCAAAGCGGTGCAAATCTTGTGAATCTTGCTCTGCTCTTGTTCTGATTTATAATTTTAAAAAGTCAAGCCAACTCTGACATCACTACAGCTTCAAATTACCGCTACAACTGGGGTAAAAGCGAGGAGCCAGAGGGGTAGAGCAATTCAGATTCGCCCTTGGTGTCATTTAATTGTGACCAAACACAAACCACAACTTTATTTTCTCCTTAATGATCAATTTTCTAATGGTTGGTACTTCCGTGTTTTGAAAAGGATGCTATGTGCATGTGACTACCAAATCTGAGTTCCTGATTGACCAAAGTTCAACTGGTTTAACTTTTAATGCGCATTCAATGGCTGCACGTTTTGTATGTAGAGCCCAAGAACAGTCCTAAAAATGTGCGTAGCAACGTGTGACTACGAGAGTTTTTAACACATAGGCCCGAAACTCGCATTTGCGCCCGTTTTAATAGGCTTTTTCTTGGTAGTGGACACCTGAACACACGTGCAAAACTCGAGCGGTGTGAACGTAGTGTAAAATTTGACTAATGCACCTGCAGAGTCTTCATCAGAAGTCCTGAGTGGAATAAATGCTGCAATTAATCTAACATTATTTTCACAGTTTTGAACACAAATTGCAACTTCATAATAGGTGATTACATTTGAAAAACTGCACAAAACAAGATTTGACACAAACAGGAGTATCTGTTTTCAAAGTGGAGCAGAACAGCTCCTTTTTCTATTTGCTCACTGTGCCAACTTTGCATAAAAAGTATTTTTCTCTCTGCATTTAGGTCTTATCTGACAGCCTCTTTTGTAAACACACCAGCTTGCCCCCCCTTCATTCCTCAAGGTAACCATGCTTTTTGATAGTTTACCTAGAGAACTGGGAGTACAGCCAAAGCCTCTATCAGAGGAAACACTGCCTAACAACAGCTGTGAAAATCCTCTCTTCCCTCCCTCTTTCTTCTTTCCTTCTCTCATCCTCATTTTGGTATTTTCCTGTTTTGGTGTTTGCTTGTGCTTTGGCCAGACTGTCATACAAAGCGTCCGGCTGTCTTAAAAAATGCTGCAATGCTCCCAAACACAAGCAAAACAAAACATTTTAGTTGCTCGATCGTTCCTCCGAAATGACCAAAATCGAAACTTGTGTTGGGAAATTAACATTTAATAAAACATATGGCGACATTGCAACACAGTGTTCTCATGAGAAAGTACAGGAAACGTGGGTTCAAGAAGCGGGCGTCGTGAGGAAATCTGCCTATCTTGCAGCACTTTCCTGCAATCCATGGGTGTGTTTGAAGAAAGCATATATGAAATATACTTATTCTCACACCCGAACTGTAAATGCAGAAGCATTTGTCAATATTGTTTTGTTATTCCTGCTAACTGCTTAAAAGCAAAGGAACTTGCATGTCAGGGCGTGCTTTTATTGATGAAATGATGTGCTTTCTAATTTGAAATGTTTTTTTTATGTAGACAACAGCAGGATGTTAGGGCATGACCAGACAGCATCACCTTTATTTGGAAACAGACAGGGTACACTCGCTGAGCAAACACATATCAAAGGTCACTTTGCACAAGGCTGCTGTTGCTTCACCATAACCCCTGCCTCATGTGGGTTTTTTTATTTTATTTTAAGAGTTGCATAAATATCCCTCTTTGTTGTCCTTCTGCAGCTTAACTAGCAATACCTGTGTCAAAAACAGGTGAATGTGTGCCAGACGGCTGGGATGAGACAGGTCAGAGACGAGATAATTACATGAAGGCAAGGTTAGGGTTGGGCCTTGTTGAAGCGTGCTAGTCAGAGGGAACGTGCTGCAGCGAGACAGTGCAGAAAGACAGGAATAATGATAGCTTTTCACAGAGGAGGGGAACAGAGCAGACAATAAGGAGGCGGACAGCAGAAAAAGCCTGCAGGACGAACAAGGTGCACAAGGTGGCAGACGATACCAAAGTTGTGCATCTCAGCCAGACAGGAGCAGGCCAGACAGATGCAGTTATATAACATTCTTATAGAACAAGTTCAAAGATGCTCTTTTTGAACACTGCTTTGAGGAAATATTTGCTTTGGGAGAACTAGAGAGTGTCCTGCAGGCATTGTTATCCTTCATTTGTGGTCAGACTGTACTATAATTGCAGTCATTACCAAAAAAGCACACCTCAACTATTAATGGTGACACACGTTTGTGTGCATGTGCGCATGTTGGTGCAAAGGCCAACGCTCTGTCAGAAAAGTCTGTGAAATTTGTGATTTTGTTTCATTTCCTCAAATCTTGACAAGGTTCCCCAAAGAATTACACCTCGGTGTTGTTTCACTTACAATACAGGACTGGAGTTACTGTAATGACAAAGCAAAACTAACAATCAAAAAATATTTTACCCGGTCACATGACATTTAGACGTTGCGTTTACTCTTTTTTTGTTGCACTTTGCATAGAAATGCTGACAAAAGGTCTGTTTGATTTAAAAAAAAGTAGGTGAATTGAGTTGTAGCTTCAGCTGTCTTGCATTCACATGCTGGTGCATATCTGCCCAATTGTGAGCCATACGCCTGCAGCCACAAAGCTTAACCTGGTGTGTTGATCCAGCCGCGGCGCTTGTGTCAATGCCAAATTTAAGTCAATAATATCCTTGTCAGAGAGTGCTGTGCCTCAGCGTTTGACCTCATCGACCTTGTCCTGTATCATCTTGCCTTTTGCCACATTTAAGTACCCCACCACTTTAAAGTCTGTGCGAACATGACTTTCCCTCAGACTTTAAGGGGTTCCTCTTTGACTTAGCTTTGCAGTGTGGCCTGGAGGTGAACCGTAACCTTGCCGGAGGGAATACACGGACCATTCACTTGATCTGAGTTTGATTTTAGCATCAAGATAAAGCGGCAGATCACTGGCGTTCAACAGCTTCTCACAAGGGCAAATCTGCACATCTTCAAAACATAATAAAGGCTTCTTACGCACATTTTCTTCCTTTAAGGCCAAATCTGATAAGGTTTTACGTCAGCTACAGCCTTCATTGGTATTGTTCTCAGGGATGGATCTTTCATAACACTAGTGTAGTAGAATTCATTTTACAGATTTAATAAAGTCATAGAAAAGGATGTTTTCTTTCCTTGTATCGTCTTCTTATTCAGCATAAGAAGATTTTTACGAAAGTATAAAAGTTATAATTTGTTGAAGGTTTCATGGTTAGACTGAAAGTAGATGATGGCTATTTTGTAACCGTGTATGAAAGTGACTGAGTGTAAACTTTTGTTGTGAAAGTTGTGTGAGTGCTTTGTCAGCAAAGACTAAACGCTTCACGTAACCTTATACATTTCTCTTTGCGCAGCTTCGTATTTCACTTTGAGTCTTCCTTCATGCCCCGTCTTTGCGTGCTGACAGTGGCAGGAATCTCTGGCTTTTATGCCTGAATGCACACCTTCACTTGCACCGAAGCGTGAGCGTGCACTGTACCTGTACGAGGTGTGCGTGCAGAATAGATACTAGAATGTTCCCTTGCTTCCACGAGTGAACTTTGTACTCTCGGTGTACACAGTGGAAGCAGGCCAATTTAGCCCGCATTGTTTACCTTAAGCTACAAAGACAAATGCAAGGACTGTATCTGTTCCGAGAAACTTTGGAACTTGTAAAATTATGTTTTGAAACAATTTGTTCTTTCACAATGATTGATTCCAAGTTTTGATTCGAGCTGAATTACTTCCTGATTGATCTATTAAAAATAAAAAATAAAAAATATTGGGTCAAATCATACATTTGAATCCATCTGGGGTTAAATTAAAGATCTAAGAAAAATGTGGGTACTCCCTTGATTAAATGGAAGACTGGAAGAAGAGATGGAAAATCTACTGTTGGTGTAAAAAAGCCATCAATAGGAGTTTTATGACTTGGTCACAAGATTAAATAGGCAGGGATTTCTGATAGTTGTCAAATGACCTTTTTATTACATTGTTGCACAGTAATAGACCCACATTCACAGTATATGTGTGATACAGTTTCAATTTTTTTTAAACCAGGCAATAGAGCCAGTTTTTTATTTGCAATGTCTACAGCCACGTCTTTATTTAAATCTTTAGAAACTTTCGCTGAGCTTACTTAAGCTTCTTCACTGAAAAGAGGCATTAATGGTCACACCCTATTCACAAAGTGACAGGTATACTGATATTAAGTCCTTTTTATGGTTGTCTTACAGCATGTTGTATAACTGATTCTTGGGAAACTACAGTCCTTATCTTCTGCCACGCTCAATGTTCCATTTTTTTTTTTTCAAGACCAACCTAAATTTTTGATTTTTGAAATTGACATGCTTTTACTACTTTAGTACTGAAGATCCACTCTGATAAAATAGTGCTTTTTGGTGTTTTTAACATTTTCTTGTGGTAGTTTTTTCATGATGGACGATATATACAAAGAAAATTAAGCTTAAAATTCAATTCATGAGTATTTCTTTATTTGGATCATTGTGAAGCAGGAACAGACAAAAAAAAAATCAATTTCAAAAAGCTGGTAAGTGTGATGTAGAAGCTACATTAGGCAGACCACAAGCACACTGCTCTGCTCTATTCTGATGCATCCACTTGTAGACGACTAGATCCATGTCATCAACATTTGGCTCCAACAGCTGGATAGTTTTAATATAGTTCTGCATTTTTGTTGGGTGGTTAGGGTGTGGTTGTGAGGGGCTGGAAGCTAGCAGGAAGCGTGTAATCAAAGGGATGATGGGAAATGAGTGCAGTCTTACTACATGCTAACGGTATTAACTTCTGCCGCTCTGCAGAAACTATGTCCTAAAAATGATAGTTGTTTTTGTTGTTGTTTTTTTTTTTTTTAGCTAAAAACAGCATAATTATTAGTAAAATACCACTGGGAAGGCTTTGAAAATAGATCCAAAGATGATCAGAGTGGGACTTTAATGTAAATTCTGTTCGTAGAAACAGAACATTTCTAAATGTGTCCCAGAGAAAGGAGCATGGGTCATGCAGAGTCCTTGTTACTGTGGGTGTTACGGTCAGCTGACTCCTCATTGGCTTGACTTTGAGCAAGTTTTCGCTCTCTTGAGATTGTTTGGCTGCATTTTGAAGGCATTGATTGAGTGGCGTGGCTGGCAGATGCTTTCTTTCAAGAAGACTCCCATTTTTCTTACCACTGCATCCTAATTATTTGCTCTATTATTTTCATAAAATAAAGAAACGGTTCTATCTTGCTGCATAATGAGGTAACAACAGTTTTCAAATGTATAACAACGTTTTCCCTATTTTGCCTAAATGTGGCGTGTTTCTTTAAAGATGGGGCCTCTGCATCTGTCCCTACCAGTGTGAGGCTGTCCTCTGCAGGGGTTTCTCACAATGAATGCAGGCTGAGGAAACATTGAGCACACCACGTTCTCCCTGGGTGTTATCCTCTGTTCGCATGTTATCCCCACTGTACCTTGTGGGACCGCACAGACTCATCCCCCCCTGCTGTTTAATATGCTTGGGAGTTGAATGCATTTATTTCTTACAGTCCCTTAAAAGGGAAAGTTATACATTTTGGCCTGAATGAAGTCTATTTGTAATTTATATCCCTCTGAGAGAAAAAGTAGAAGCTGATTTTCTCGGTTACTGACTTTCAATGCGTCTAGCAACATTTATGGAAAAATTTGCATGTGAACCACAAAGTTTAGAAGACATGCAAATGACATACACGTTGTTGGGCATGAAGTGAACCTGGGTACGCTCCGTACTAATCATCAAAGTTTTATTTAATGTGCGGCCACCGAAGAAAGATTTGAAAAAACGCAAACATGAAAAAATTGAATGTCTTAATCCAATCAGTGATGTCCCATAAAAATGATCTTTTTCTGTGTCTTCTGTACTTTTTTAACATTTTATTTTGATTTCTGTAAATTACTTTTGTTTCATTTTTTAACTGTGCTTTGATTTCTAAAATATAATGGTTTTTTTTGTGATCATGTTTTTTTCACATTGATCGATTTGTTGCCAAGATTTGCACTTAAGGGCCACCGTACTTTGGAAATTATGCATAAGACCTATGGGAAGAGAAAACATTGGAGCAAAAGTTAAAAATGTTTCTTTTTTTTTTTTATGAGTTTACTTGTGGTAAAAGCAAACATTTAATGCATGTTTAATTGATTGTGGAATTAAAATGACAAACTGCTGCTAAATTGCGTTACTAACATACTCCTCATTTGAATGACCGGCAGTGACTTATCTCACATTATCCTGGGAACTTAGTCAGTGCAACACCGTCATCTTGCAGGTGACAAAGGATTAGCGTTAATTCCCAGTGGAGGAGTCTGCTGGAGTCTGTGGGAACGACTTGGTGTTTGGATGACACTGACAGTGAGAGTCAGCAGGGTGCATGTCATCCAGCTAAATCCAGATTGTTCTGACAAAGCAAGGAGAGCACAGTCAGGTCGTGTGCATACGAGCGTGTGCGGGGCTGCACGCTTTGGCGCACACACAGGCAAACAAGAACACAAGCGAGCGCACAAACACACGCTGCAGGAGGGGAGTGGCTCATCCAGGGCCCAGTTCCACCATCAGTGTTGTTCCAGTTGTTGGTGTTTGAGGTCACACAGCTGCGATCTTGGTTAGCAGATAAGTGGCCAGAGAAGGATGAAGACGTGGGAAGATAAAAAAGATGAAGAAATCACAGAAAAAGGTCATGCAGGGGGTGGGAGGTTGGAGGGAATAGGCAGCTGACAAAAACAATCGCTCCGCTGTTTTTGGATACATCACATGATCAAAGTAGTATTTTAATATGTACCATATATACTTTTTACCCTTAGGTAAAGAACTTGTGGAAAGTGTTTGTTGGGCTTTCCAAACCTGTGCTACCTGCCATGTCTATCATACAAGCTCCTGCAGCTTCTTCCAACCGTCCCATCCACTGGTGGACTTGGTACACTCTCATGTTTATCAGGTGAAAGAATACGCCAAGTTAAATAAAAAAAGAAGAAAAAACTCTTATTTTTCCAAATCATGAGTCATTGCAACTTACAACTGATTCCAGCATTTCTCCCATTTGGGCTAAAAGCCTTATCTAGAAAATATGATTCCTTGGTGGAAATTGATTTTTCTATGAACTGTCAAGCTACATTCACATTGCCCTTGGTAACGCGTGTTCAAGCGGCTACTTTAGCTTCTGACATTTTTAATGCTGTTTTTTTGGGATCTATGTATAAAACACACATTGCAAGTCAAACTTTGACCAGTCAGGAACTCGGATCTGGTAGTGATGTATGGATAGCGTTACGTTTAATTCATGGAAGTGCCAACGTTCAAAAATTGGTCATGGAGGAAAAAAAATAATGATTGAGGTTTGTGCCCAGCTGGAATTTTATGATACCAAGTCTTTTATATTCCATGAAAGAAAAAGCCTGGAGGAAGATTTGTGAGATTTGCACCAAGTTGACATTTCGCACCAAGCCTCTTCTAACTGTAGGTGGTGGAGATGCGCTAGTAAACATTAGAAAAAGAAGAAGAAGAAGCCCTTCTCTGCTTAACGCTAAACATGCGTTCTAGAGCCCACGTCACATTCCAGGTGTGCCCACAGCTTCAAGCAAACCTAACAAAATAAATAAACGAGATATCCTTGTAGCTTTTTTAGTAAAAATCTGTGTTCTATTGACAGATCAAATAACTTATAGACTAATAGAAACACAGTTCACAGCTAATTAACACATTGCAGCTAAATTAACCATTGGTTTTGACATTTAGGAATCAGTCAACCAAAACTAAACTGTCTTAAATCCCAGAACTCCCAGACCAAGCAGTGAAATCTTTTGCTCTACAGCCCAAAGCATGTACTTGTTTCTTTTTTGGTGGTGGGCTGGATGTTATGGATGTTGCTTGACAAGGCTTGGCTCCCTTAACACTTTCCTCAGGGTCTCAGCTCCACTTCCCTCTTTTCACAGTAAATTTAACTAGTGCAATCTGCTAGTTAGAGAGCAGGTAAATCTTTAGATCATGGCCTAAAGATGTGTGACTTCTGCTGTGCTGCGGCCCGGTGCCAGATGCTGTGAAGTCCCTGAGCTTGTTAACTGCAATCTACTATGAATGGCACCATTTGCAAAACTGCTGCTTGTTGTGCCTCTAGCTCCAATGAAAGTTAGCGTAATTGAGATATATGTCATTTTGTATTAACGATAGTGGTTTCTGCTAAGCAGGGCACTAAATCGGGCCCTCATGCTTTTCTGGCAAGCCCAGTACGCGCATGGGCGCACTTCCAGGTTTGTCTTTTTAGTGGTAATAAAATAAAGTTAAGATGCTGTCCAAGCAGCTGTTCAGTGGCAAAATAAATCTTCAGCTGTGCGATAGCGGCTTCTCACAAATGGCAAAACACACACTTGCCCATAGATGCATACACACACAAACACCTGCAGATTCTCTAATAGCTGCCTTGTACAAAAATTACCCTGGAGAACAAGATTTCATGTTTTTACCATTGGAAACATAATGAAAATGTTCCTGTATTTAGGTACATCCTGTTCAGAGTTGGCATTTTGTTGTCTGAAGCTGTTGCACGATAGATTAGGTTCATGTTTATGTCTGTCTGACTTTGGATAAAACTTAATTCAATCAAAATTCCTGCTCCTATGTGCAAGATCATTGGTTCACAATTTCTCAAGACATGTAAAGTCAGTAAAAAAGATTGATACAAAATGTATTTTCCATCTAGGGCAAGGATGATAAAGATAGCCAGATCTACAGCTCGACTAAACAAAAATTGTTAAAAAGAAAAGCTGCACCTTTTATTTGCTTCCCAAACCGCGCTGCCCAGGGCAAACCAGAGACTGAATCACATGAAAACATGCAGTTGCAACAGCTGCCTCTGGGATGCAGAACTGCCTGAAACATGCACAAATTGGGAAAGAAGAAAAAAAAGCACAAAAAAAGAAAATTAGTTTAGCTCTGGTCCAGTGTAAGATGGAACCAACTTTCCAACTCCTGCTTCCAAATTTTGACTCCTGCGTTAAAAAGTCACAATTTACACCCAAAAAGAAAAAAAAGTAGAACCTGGCGTCAACTTTTTTTGTTTTGTTTTTATGATGCCAATTAGAGGAAAAGTAGATGTGAATTTTTGTTTTTTTTAGCTTTTTAAAATGTATTACAGATTAAATTTGGTGCCAAATGCCAAAGCGGTGCAATCTCACAAATCTTGCTCTAGGCTTTTTCTTACAAAGCTCTATTCCAATATATGAAAGACTTAGTTTTATGTAATTTTGTCCCTGCACAAACCGCAATTATTCGTTTCTCCTCCATGATTGATTTTAAAATAGTTGGCACTTCCGTAGATAAAAAGGGACGCCATCCGTACGCCACTACCAAATCCAAGTCTCTCACAGGTCCAAGTTTGACGAGGTGTAACTTTCTATTGGCATTCAATCTGACGTTCGGCGTTTTCCGTCAATCGGCGTTTTTTACGTAGAGCCCAAAAACTGTCGTGGAAACTTGCGCAGTGACAAGTGAACTCGAGTGTTTTGAAGGCGGAAGCCCAAAACATGCATTTACACTCATCTACGCAGATGTTTTGGTAATGGTCGCTTAAAAGGCGTGTTGCCGAGGGCAATGTGAATGCAGGTTTACGCAACCACCTCTCAACGAGACAATTCTTGGTTCAAACCCTCACCAGGAGTGTGTTGAGTTAAACCAGTGTGTTCCCTTTGAACGTGAATGTTTTTCTACTTTTACTGATGCCAGATTAGCATGTAACCTCCATCTGATAACAGAATACTTTAGAAGCTCTCTGTAATAATCAAGTCGTGTGAAGCTCCACACCACAATAACTAAAGGCGGTTTTGCGTGACTGTCTTCAAATCCACATGTCTACACATTGCAATTTAGATGTTAAATGTCACATTGCTCGGCTCAAAACAGACAGGATTACAGAAAGATTGGACAGACTTTGGTGTTGAACTGTCAGACGAGACAGGAGCGTTTTTGAGTGCTATTAGACACTGAACAGCAGGTTTAGTTTGTCAAAGAATTAAATCCCTGATGACAAATGATCGTTGCTACAGTAATATCTGAATTAAGTTTTAAATTATATTGGAGCTTTTCAACATAAAAGAAATGTTACGTAAGGAGCAATAGCACTAAGACGTCTGCCTCAGCTTGTTTTGACACGCAGCCATGATCTTACAGCACCAGGGCCTACAAATATGTAAACTATTATGTATGGCACTAGATTTTCTACTGACTATAGCATGTCAGACACAGGACATTTAGATGTAATGGTTTGATACGTTTGTTATTCACGGAACAACCCTTGTGAATAAATAAAAACATATAAATAATCATCTACTTCCATCCATTCTAATGTGTCCTTTTGCAAATTTTAGACACCAAAAGCAACAGAAAGTCACAGATGATTCTCCTCATACTTCAAAACTTCCTCCTTGAAATAAGATGAATTTTGTCCAACTTTATCGGGTGAATTTTCTTTAAAGAAATGAAACTATGAAAAGAAATCCTCCGGTAAATATAATCAAAAAATATGTTTATATATCTAGCGTTTAAGATTTATTTTTCATTTCAAACAGATCTTTAGAAATTTGAGGAAAACAACAACAATGTTCTGTATCTGCTGTCACGTTCTGCTGATGGGGTCACATCATTGGAGTGTCAGTCAGAGCATGGCACCCACTGCTATGGCTGCAGACACAGAGATACAGCTTGTGCTAAACTGTCTTTGTGCCCTGACCACACTGTTGCTGAGGACAAAGAAACAGCAGCACTGTTTGAGATCGGGCAGTGTGAGAGGAGCTACTTCTTGGACGTTTTACTTGGATGCCAACATGGGACAGTCTCACAGGTGCCCTGCTGAACATGCCCTTTCTGGGTTTCGGCCGCCCTCTCCTATGATGGCGTGCACTCTTCGTCTGCCCGAACCGTCCCATAGATTCTGTTACCACCATCAGCACTTCAGCTTTCCTGAAAGAGCTATGAACTACTCACCCCCTTACTCACCGAGTCTCTTCAAGAGGCCGGATAGGCGGTAAGTGGCACTGCCGGAGAGAATTCGTCGTGTGTGACGGGGTCTTTGGTGAGATGGGGACATGTGTCAGTGACAAATGTGTAACTCCGAGGTAACTCAAGAGAGGAAGGATGGGAAAGACTGGCGGTGTGTGAGAGACCGAACACCCTAGCGTTGCCAATTTAGACTGAGACAAATGAAAGGTATACAGACGCAACTTTGCCGTGCTCAATCTTTTTCTCTTGTCTCACGTAGTTTAGGAGATAACTTATGCCTTGTGCCTGATTGCCTATTTTCCTTGTTTCTAATAGCCAGGCTGCCCAAGCAGAGTGCACCTTTCACTTGAACAGCACTAACAGGCTCCCTGGGTTCAGGGTGTTTAAAAAGATGAAACATTTTGAACTACATGCCTCCGTCTCACTTATTTTACCCTTACATGTTAAGTGGTCCTCACAACCTGTCGCCTGCAGCATGCCCATAGAAAATAAAATTTAAAAAAAATCTGCATGAACATTTTCGTCGTATGGGCCCTTTGGGAAATATCAAATAAAACTTTTATACTGGGCACCTGTGCGCACCGTGCAGATTTGACACTCCGTATCCACCCGTAAGGACAGTTGTGACTAAGGCATTCCCTTCTGTTCACACCTGAGAAAGTCATAAATTAAACTGACACTCAAGGATATATCTAGATTTTCCAATCAGCAGATTTTTGTTGCAGACAGTCTCAATGCCCACACAGAGCCTCAGGCTGCAACCAGACCAGTGGCAGACCAGGTATCACATTAGCCTTGTTTTCGTGCCACGCATTCCTAACTCAGATTACACAGAGAGAACCAGATTTCCACAACCCTGACAGTCTGCTGTCTGATTACTTGTGTGGTGTTTTATCTCCCGTTGGTTCAGGCAGCGGCTTAAGTTTTGCCCAAAACAACAGCTGGATGGTCTGCAGGACATTTGGGTCTCATTCTTCCCCAGTCATTAGTGCTGATCAGCATCATTATATAATATGTTTGGCCCATTTCAGGGGACATCTGATAAGAAGTGTGGCCAAGCCAGTCAGTTTACTTTCTCAGAAGGCAGGAGGCATCAGTATGAGTGGAACACAAACTGTTTGGACACAGCCTCGAAATTGAATGACGGTGTTTTTCAACACGTTTAGATTTATCAGTGAGGATTTGCACAGAAGCAGCTCAGAAACATTTTGTCAAGTGGGAAAAACAGAAATTTAAAGCTTGTTTTTAAACTTGCATTTTGTGTTTGTTTTTCAACTCCCCGAGCATGTGAATTACACAGTTCCAGCATGACTGTCCAGACTTGCAAGCTAGTAAAAAAGGTAAACTTCAAACTAGGTGGATGATTTGCTACTAAGCAAAACAGCAGCTGTCACTCAGATGATTCTGTATTCTACAAGGGAGCAGAGAGGATTTATTGAGTTTCTTTGTCAGTGATAAAGTACCGGTACATCTGTTCATCACCATCTACTGCATATGTACGTTTACCTATAGAATTTGATAACACCCTCCACTTGAAAAGTTCTGTCTGTGCATTTAAGCTTAGCAACAGGCTATCTGTGGTATTTGTCATTCAGACTGACAGTATCCCAGAGAGGTTCTTCACCTGCATCTTTCTGATAAAACATGACTCAACTACAAATTTGAAGGCATGCCTGGCAAAACCTGTGAGATGAAACCTGGTTCTTTATTGCCCGGTGCACTCTGATTGACTTCTTGTTCAAAAAGACAACACATTTAAACAACAAAAAGCAACTGTTTTCACAGATATATGTACATTAGGGACTCCCGGATCCAAATCAGTTTGTGTGCAAGTCAAATTTTCAAACCAATATAGTTTTAAGAGAAAAAAACAACCTGGCCTCTCTAGATGTAAATAAAAGAAAGAAAAGAACATTTACATTAGAGGGTTCACCAAATTAGTAGGGGTGTAACAATTGATCGACTTCATTGATGAATCGATTTTTATTCCCACAAACAGATGCAAGAAATACAAGGAATCTGGAAAGCTTCACCTCCAATGTTCAGTACTGGGTATTGAACTTTTAGCTAAAGATGTCCTGGATCAGTGAATCGGTTAAAATCAGATCAAAATGAACAAATATCAACGATAAATTGAATCAGCAACCACAAATTATAATATGAATAGTAGATATCAACTGTTACATCCCTGCAAATTGGATTTGAGGTGATCTGGGAGACTGTCCAACAACACTTTCTACTATTTCAATTCAATTTTATTTATTTCTCAGAGACAGTGCACATTAAAAGCACTGCATGCAATGTGCCAGAATTAGCCCAGCGGTTATTTTTCATCTGTTGTCCCGAGGTAGATGTTAAAATTGTCATTCTAAAAAGCTAAAAACGAGGAATAAAAGCAAAATTTTAAATATCAGTAAAAAAGGATATACAAGAAAATACAATCACTTAAAATACAATTTGATAAAAAATAAATACATTGCAAACATTAAAATAAATATAAAAAACATAATTGCAGAACGGCTATTTTATTTGACATAAGAAAAAGACAAAAACAAAACATTACTGCTCATTTGGAAAATGCTTTGGGAAACATGTTTTCTCCGCATCCACTTCTGTCCACAGTGTTTATTGTAACACTCCTCAGTAGGATTCTGTACTGTTGTGTCAAATGTAGATCAAAATAATACATGGAATGCAAAAGGTCATAGGAGGGAGCAAGCTTTTTTTTTTATCAGAGATGCAGGTTCATGAGTGGATACAGTTACTTAGAGTAAATATTAGGGTAAAGATCTCACTACACACATTGGACTGCATTGATAAACAGAAAAAAAATACAGCGCATGCTGATTAAAACGTTGTTTGTTTGTTTTTTACTAAACGAGTTGGAATCCCATGGAACCAATAAGGGAATGGCAGGAACATCATGACTTGTATGCTGCAGTCTACTTTTTCACCGCTAGAGGGCACTAGAGTTCAGTTACAAAATGAAAGGAAATGTACCAGCAATTTATGGAAAAGTACCTCTATACATTGTGAACGTGCCCGTGGGACGGATGGTGCATGGCATTTTTTATACCATAACAGATGAGGAAATAAACAATAACTTCAAGAAGTGACAAGGACACAGTGTTCAGCTGATTTGAGTGTAGTCCAAGTTCTCAAGGACTCTCATTCGCTCTGCAAGCAAACAACATGATAAGATGTGCACAAGCACGTGCTGCTTATTTAATTATTATATTAAATTATTGCTTCAAACAGAGTTCATGTTAAATTCGGGTTTGTGACAAAGTCTCGTGATGTGCTGCGACGTTTTGCTTGATCGAGTCAGGGTTTCTTTACGACAAAGACGCCTTGTTTACGCACGCTAGTGCGGCTGGAAAAGTTCATCTTGTTATCTGCAGCTCGTTGCAACTATAACGGATTTCGGTTTGTGGGTTAAACGCATCAGAGACGGGCTGCAGAGGCCAGAGGTTCAGAAGCAGGGCACATGCGTCGCTGCGTTCAAATGCTCACTCTAAAATTGTTCACCAGAGTGATTGTGAAATTTGAACTTTCTGTTTGGGTTCCACTTAAATTTAGCTAAAGACTGAAATTTAAAACTGGAGTCATCTACATTTTTAACCATTTTACATAATACGTTTCTATAGGCAAACGTGTCAAATTTAGTTTCAAATAAAATAATTCACCAGCTGTGTTTAAATTGCTACATTGCTAATTGACTATTTTGATTGGAAAATGTCAATATTCTTTAAGTTAAAGTCTATTTTGAAACAGTTTGACAGCTTTAACTTTATGATCTAGCTTGTGCAACTTTTGTCTTCATTGGAATATTTCAACCTAAGATGTAAAACTTAGAGCAAAGTACTGTGAATGATGCTATTATGTGATAAAACGTAACAAAACGTCCCCTCTTGTTTACGTACACTGTGTACAAACCAATATTGGGGGAGATGGGCATCGATTTGAATTCCACTGAATCATAAATACGTTTTTTTTTTCTTGGCCCGAGAACACCCGAAGGCACCACAAACTCCTCCCCCAATGTTCTCCTCGTGCCCGCCCAATTTGAATAATTTATTCTAGCGTCGGATGACGTCAGAGCCCCCAGCCTTACAAATACAAGGAGCAGGCAGAAATAGCATCAGACAGTCGCTTGTAAAAAGAGCGAAGCTGACAGACTTGACACAGCACTTACTCACATCCTCGAGCTAGTCGGTGCATCGACGCTAAGAGCGACATAACAAACCCCGGATTTATTCTTCGGTGACCGGCCAATCGCAAACGTGGCGAGAAGTATCATCCAAACGAGTCTGGTACTCAACATGAGCACGGAGATGTTCGCTAAAACGCCAATGGAGGTAGCCGTCTACCAGCTACACAACTTCTCCATCTCCTTCTTCTCCTCCTTGCTCGGAGGAGACGTCGTATCGGTCAAACTTGACAACAGGTAATTTGGCGGTTCAGTTTTTATTTATTTGTTATTTCTGGTTGGCTTGACGCGCTGGTGCATTTGAATGGAATTTGGCTAGCTCGGTCAAACTGCGGCTGGTTTTTACGTCATGTTTTCTTGGACTCAAACGCCACACGGCCGTGCTTTTGCCTTTTGTTTTTGTCTGTGTTTGTTGGCGGTCTGGTTGTTCTGGAGGCTCCGGAATCGTGTCATGTCAAACCTCCTTCAGCGTTGTTTCACTTTTAGTTGATACTCAGCTTAAATAAAGACAACTCTAATAAGGGGGGAAAAAAATGTCAAAGTTTTCTCTCCTCTTCTTGCAGTGCCTCTGGTGCTAGCGTGGTGGCTATTGACAACAAGATTGAGCAGGCCATGGTAAGCACAGATAACTCACACTGAAGCTACACTTCACACCAACCATTATCTGTCCACGCTGCAGAATCACGTGACCGTGGAGGGTTTCAGCAACTACACTGATTCTTAACTGCTTAAGAAGTCTCTAGTGGATCAGTACTGGAGCAGGAACTACTACTAATATGAGAAATCGGGACATGCCACTGCATGTTTTCCTCACATTCCACTAAAAAGAGAACAAGTGCAGGAGATGTTGCCAATTGTAAATATCCTATCATAAAAGTGCACACATATGTTACACTGTTTTAAATACACGTCCAAGAAAGTATGGTGTCTGCTTCATGTTAAGTTTCAAGCTAACCAACATCTCTTCTTTTTTTGTTCTCCAGGATCTGGTCAAGAACCACCTGATGTATGCAGTTAGAGAGGAGGTAGAGATCCTCAAGGAGCAGATCAAGGAGTTGGCGGAGAAGAACAACCAACTCGAGAGGGAGAACTTCCTGCTCAAGAACTTGGCCAGCCCCGAGCAGCTAGAGAAGTTCCAGTCTCGCATCCCGTCAGATGTGCTCTCGCCCCTGGACAATCAGAGCACGCAGGTGGCTTTGGAGCAGCAGGGCTGCAACCGTGGCGCCGGCTCTGCTGTGTAAGTGGCTCTGTCTTGGGGCGGGCAGAGCCACGCCAACTCTCTCTTCAGCAATGGACCTCCATTTGAACGTAACTGAAATCAACGCCGCAGAGAAGCCTTCGATTCGAAGCGAAGGTGGAGCACCGCGGCCACGCACGTGATCGTTGGGACTTAAACGAACTGTTGACGCTGAGCACAAACCAGAACCTGAGATGCTCTGACCGGTGCCATGTCAGGCCGATTCTGATATCGTCCAGCTCTTTGTCATAGTCTCTTTGTAGATGCAAGTGTTAAGAGTAGAGCGGGCTAGACGCAGATGAGCACCTGCTTTCAGATGATGGGTATGTGAGGGGTAAGACCCTTTTGTAGAAATACTCCTCACTCTATGGAGACAGGCTGCTGACCGGACTGGCCCTACAGGGGCCACCTCGGCAATTGTTGGGACTCTTCATTGCCCCTCTTTGTGACACGAGGAAGACCCACCTAAGAAGGTGCTCCAACTCTCAGAGACCCCCCCCCATCATGTGGGCTTGTCCCATCTGAAAGTTTCAGGGACCAAACAGGACTTTACCTGCATCTAAAGCATATTTCTACTGTGTCCATGTGCATTAAACATAACCAAAATGAACAGGATAAGCTACAGTCAGAGGTGGAGGTTCATGTGACGTAGTATAGAGCCGTTAACCTGCTGCAGAACACTGCAATGATTCACATGTAATCTGGTTTTGTTTCCAGTTGGGGCTTGCTGCTTTGGGGGGAAATGAATATTGCAATGGCTTGTCTTTTTTTGTGTTTGATTCTGAACGCAAATATCTGTTTTTATTCTAACAAGTTGGGCCAAGTTATTAGCCTGATGCGCAGGACAGTTGTAGTGTACATGCGTCTGAAATGTCCAGAGGTAAACGTAGCAAAGACGGTTTGCAAGCACATGCACTCCTGATTCTTTTAGCAGTAACCTTTAGGTCTGGTATTTTCTTCCTGTTTTTTTTGTTTGCTCAGATGCCAACTCAAACAACGGCATGACAACAGTGCCTGTAAGAAACACGTTTGGGCTTTTTTTTTTTTTTTTTCTTTCAAGCTACCAAAGACTTTGCTTTGCTTTTTTTTATTTTTATACAGCCACAGAGGATAAACAAACCTGAACTGTGTTCTATAAAAAAGGAAAAACAACAAAAAAAAGAAATTCGTACAGGGAAGTCTTGCTTTCAGCTTGTGCTTCAGTGTCTGTTTTTGTAAAGGTAATGTTGCTTTTTTAAGTATCCTGAAACAGTTGTTCACTACTGTATAGTGTTTGGATACGACTGCACATTAGCAATAAACCTTATGTTTACATAATAAATGCTGGCTGTCTCTTATGTTTTTGCTCAAGTTGTTTTTTTTTTTTTTTTTTTCAAACTTTTGATGGAGAAATTTGATAGATTTTGCAGTTTTAAAAGGTCAATTTGTCTTTAAGCAATTATGATTTTTATTTTATTTAAGAGTAGTTAGATTTTTTAGATTAGGCCTAAATCTCACATTTTTACACATTTAATTGTAAGCTTGGATTCAATTGGAAAATCCAAGAATTTGTGACATTCAAGTGTTGTGGAAAGCACATGTAGCAGAAGTTTATGCAAAACGTGCTGCATATTCCTTCAACTCTAGTTTACTCTTTGAGCTAAAAGCAGAAAAATCCAGTTTGACTGATCAACTAAAGTAAAATCTTAGATATGCACTCTGAAGCTATGTTCACACCGCCCTCAGCAACGAGCGTTCAAGGGGCCACTTTCAATGAAAAGTTAGCGTAAATGCGTGTATAAGGGCGTTTTACGTAGCTACGCAAGTTTTAAAGGCCGTTTTTGGGCTCTACGTATAAAACGTGCGTTCATTGAGCACACATTCGGTTAAACCAGGTTGAAGTTTGACCAATCAGGCACTCAGATTTGGTAGTGACTTTTGGATGGCGTCCCTTTTAATTTACAGTATAGTGCCAACTGTTTGAAAATGATCACTGCATGATCCATGCAATTATTATACAACAAGTCTTTCACATGTTGGAATAGGGATGTAACCAAACCTCTTCAAACCGCAGGTACATGCAGTAGTATTGGGTTGCAAAAGTCCATATGCCATATCTTCAATGCATGTCACATGCCGGGTGTGAATGTTGAATTAAAATGGCAAACAAATTGACCTCCGATGTAGGTTATACTTATTCTAAGGGGAAGATATCACTAAAACGTGAAGAACATTTTGTTCTGATGGCATTTCCATTCAGAATCATCACCACAGATCAAAGATTAAGAAGTTTTTTTTTTTTTTTTTAACTTTTTGGCTGACATCAGCTATTTCAAAGATCAGGTCTCTACTGAAAAAGAGATTTGGCTGAGGAGGAATCAATCAGTGTTCCTGGCTGGTAGTCAGTTACCCTGGTATCAGAACATGTCAGTGCAGAGAAGTGATGCTGCAGGTTAATCACTTTTAAGCAAACTGCTAACGCAGTGGCAAGCACAGAAGGAAAGGGGGGAGATCAAACAGCAGCCAAATTATGCAGAGGTTCACCAAAAAAAACCAGAGGATGCCAAAAGACTTGGCTTCATTTACTGCTGCTCTGCTGATCTATTTGCAGACTGCTTTGGAAATGTTGCGTTCCAGGAGTGTCTTAAGGGCTTTCTATTTGAAGCGGAGGAATGACGAATTGTCCAGGACTGGCCCATAAGTGATACAAAACAGAAAAATACAAGTGAAAACAGATTTGTTTGTTCACACTTAAAAAAAGAGGGTTTTTTTTTTACCCTCATGATCTCTATGTTAAGATGTTTTAAGAACATTTTAGCAAAGGAGGTCATTATGTGGATGACTTGGTTTTCTTTAAATGATGGAAGGAAAATAAAACATCACTTCAAACCCAACAAACTGATATTCATTTTTTTTATTTGATTGTTTTGACAAGTTAACCTTACATTTAGATCTTTTAATTATTAATGGTATAAAAAACACCCTTCATTTACTTTTATGTGTATTTTGAAAAGTAGCAGAGTCTGAGTCATTCTGATGTTCCTGTTTCCCTCTAAAGAATAGTTAAAAATTAAAAGCTCATGAGTGGATTTGTGGTGAGAAATTAATATTTAGTCAATCTGCCGGCAGCCAACAGAGGACTTCTAGATTGCAGGTGTTGTGCAACACACACACAAAAGAGAACATCTGTTTTGGATGGACATTTTGGGAAGTGTGCTGAGCCTGAGCGTGGTTAGGTTTGCATGCAGGGAAACAATTTAGGCAAACTGTTTTTCATGCAGACTTATGCAGCTTGCGTGACTTGTGAATGTCAGCATATTTAGCATGTTGGCAATCAGATACGAAGTGAAACAAATGCCAGATTATGTTACAGTGACGTCCGGTGATGAGGGCCAGCTTTGGAGCCAGAGGAACAGAAACCAGTTGATTTTTCCCAGAAAAGAATGTAGGATGCAACTGGTTATGTAACACACACATATATATATCAAAATATTTCAGAGTTTTTATGTTAAATAGATAGATAGATAGATAGATAGATAGATAGATAGATAGATAGATA
>BSAI01000162.1:7246511-7281976 GCA_036245035.1 Adrianichthys oophorus
ATAGATAGATAGATAGATAGATAGATAGATAGATAGATAGATAGATAGATAGATAGATAGATAGATAGATAGATAGATAGATGACGTACATTGATCTATTTGTCTTCAAGTGCATGGGAATGGAGTGGAGGAGGGTGCTTGTGGTCTGCCAATTGTCGGTTCTTTGTCACAAATACAAACTTTTTCCAACAGAATTTTTTGTCTGCGCCTGATTCATGATGCATTCAATAAGCAAATCTCAAGAAATGCAATTTTAGTATTTATTTTCCTGAGAAAAATATCCTCCATCATCAAAAAAAGGCTGTAATAGCATGTTGAAAACAGCAAAAACACAGTTCTCATTGAAGTAGGTCTTAAATGTGATGCACTTTAAAAAACAAATAAGAAAAGGGAGCTTCATATACAGGATTTGGTCAAAGAAATAATGACTTTCTAATGTTTAGTCCTGTTATAAGTGTCTGTTATGACTGTTTTGTTCCATATCTCTCCTGTCATTAGCTATAACCTCTGTGCGTACAAAGGTCATTGAAAGGGACAAACAAGGTGTTTCACAACAGACAGGGAAGCAGACAGACAGACAGTCAAACAGGGAATGTGGCTGTTGTGTTTTGAATCAGGTGTAGCCTAATGAACTTTAGACACAGGCTGTCACCATTTCCTTTTTTTGCTTGATTTCATCTCTGGTTTTTGTTCTTCAAGGCGTCACATGCTTTCAGTTCTCAATGATGAAAACCACATCCAGAACCAAAGCGTCTCAGTAACCAGGAGGCAAAGTACACAACAAATACTTGAGTAACACAAACGGACTGAGATGTACATATACTAAGATACTTGTGCATTTATTTCTCCAGCAAGTTAGCAGTTATTGAAACATGCATGTATCTCCTCCTCTAAATAAAACAGACTAGGTTGTGCTTGATTCAGTTGTAACATCGATCCAATGTTCAGATAAAGAAGCACAGTGATTTATCCCTTGACCCGTTGACCTTAAGGGTTACAGTCAACAGTGAAGCTGAAAGATGGCCACACAGTTCTCAAGAGCTGAGATTATGGTGGTTTCTGATGGTTACATTTGGACACAAATGCAAGTTTTAGCAACTGCTTTGTGAGGCATTATGTAACTCCGTTGCCCCCCTTGTACACTTACTGTATGTGAGTCATTTTTCTATTTTTTACTAAAGCATGGTGCACATCAGGTGTAAAGTTGTAAACATAGCACGTTTATTTGCGTTTTAATATCTAATTAATATGTAAAAACACTTGTATTTAGGGGAAATGTAAAAGTTCTAAATGCAACTCGGTGTAGGCACATTTTAATGGAAGCCATGCAGTATTAGGACAAGATTTTAAAGACCAAATGCGCATCTGACACTCTTCTGAGAGAGCAGCAACACGTCAGCCTGCAAGAGGTTTTTGACATTTTCAACTTGTCAAAACAGGAAAACCAAGTATCAGACATGTGATGACTTGACCCATTAAATAAGGGGATCACTTAGATGCATTATGTGTTGCATAACTACTGTTAAGTTCTTAGGGAGGCTTAATATTACTGTTATACATTTCTGAAAGGGAAAGAAAAGGGTGTGTTCATAGGGCGATAGAGGAGGAAGTCAACATTATTCCAAACCTTTAAATAATAACTAGATTTATGCAACTTTTATCCTTTCAATACGGTGGGGTTTGTAAAGAATTTACAGTTACAGATAAGATGTTCATGAGATTCTGTGAGCGCGTGAGTTTAATGTCTGGAAAAGCATCTCTGAGTTTTTCCAAGAAATGTCATAAGCTACGGTGCAACTTCAAAGATTCATTGTTGCAGAAAATAATTGTCATTAGCCTTTACCAAAGTCAGACTTTTTTTTTTTCATGGATATTAAAGCGAGACCTTAGCAAACAGAATGAGCTGTCATGCAATCTGTACTGTTTTTTTAATCTGAGGAATTACAGTCTCCAAGTGTCCTGTTATTTCCAGACTATCTTCTTAGAAATTCTCCCAGGGGGGAGAGAAAAAAGCTGATTCACTGGAATTCTGATTTGCTTAAATATGTTTCAAAACAAGTCAGCGCTACCGTGAAAATGTGTGAAATAACTGCTTGGGTACAACTGTGTAAGAAACTTGAAACTGGTCCAACCACCTCTAGACAGACAAGAACAAAAAAAAAAAAGTTCACTTTTCATCTTTCAGGTTGTCCTTGATGACATTGATGGACCAAATCTGAGCAAGAGGCAACTTGCCCAGTGATGGCAAAAACCAGAAAAAAAAAAGCTCTGACGAATCACAACAGGGCAGATGTGGAAAAACATAACTGATTTTCCTGTATTGACACATTGGTTATGTTGTGTTTTTCTATTTTACCATATTTTTTTAAATAATAAAAAGCTTCAACAGAAGTGGTAATTCAAAGTTTCAAACAAGTTAAATGACTTTTTAAAAGCATGTTATGTAAGTTTTATCACTTAAAATAATACGTTTGCAATGAATCTTCCTTTTACAGAAGAAGACGTGTAATTAAACATAACTGAACCTGCTATTATACAGCATAACAGAGCGAGTTGTACCGCAAACATCCTTGAAAATCCCACCTGACTTGATTCAGTGATGAGAGGCAGATTTTGTTGAGCACCTTTTTTTGATGGCAGAACAGCATGTTTTCTCATGGTTTACTGCCTTCCTGTGTTTTTGCTGGGGTTGTGAACTTTATGAGGATTGCTTTATAGCCGCTGTACCTGCTCCCAGCTGTGCCAAGCTTTAGCAGATCTGAGGGGATTGTTGATCAGCCAAATCTTTACGTTCCCATATTGGCAGCTGGAGAGGACGGCTATGTTTTTTTTTCCAACTGCAGAGAAGGCAACCCCTTAAGCTTGCATGCTTAATAGCTGTAGTCCAACTGGTCTTCTAGAATGCCAATAGTTCCATAGATTCTGATTGGGACTTACATAAAAAAAAAAAGGAAAAAAAACAGATGAAAGATTTTAGGTTGTCTGTTTGAGTATGCAGAATCGTTTATTTGAGAATTGTGGCTCTGTAATGGACCAGCAGGCTTTTCGGGATGTATCACACTCCTTTCCTCATGTCTGCTTGGAAGTCTTCCTGTTTCCTCATGACCCTGAACTGGATTAAACTAGTATTAAAATTAGCTCATAATGACGCTTACAGTACCTGTGTTCTGAATAGTACAAGCAGCACATCAGAGCTAAATCCTGTCTCTTTATTCCACCTTTAGTTAACTTCTGTCACTTAGAACATGCACCGTACATGCAGTCAGTTACTGGAAAGAAGAAGGAACGAAAGTACACTGAACAAATATAAAAATGCAATACTTTTGTTTTTGCTCCCATTTGTTATGAAACATTTTCTACATACACAAAATAACAATTTCTCTCTATTGTTCACAAATCTGTCTAAATCTGTGATAGTGAGCAATCAATGTGGTTATTAGACAGCAGGATTATTGCACAGGTGTAGCATATCAAAAAGCTGAATAGACAGTATGATTATTGCACAGGTGTGCCATATCAAGATGGTGATTAGACAGCATGGGTATCTCACAGGTGTGCCTTAGACTGGCCACAATGGAAGGTCACTCTGAAATATGTTGTTTTGTTTTGTTTTTATTACCAATTTAACTCAAAAATATAGAATATACTGTACATAAGAGTTAAAATAAAACAGTGTATTTGTCATTATTTATGATTTTGCCAAACAAAAATCGACATTCGTCATTTTATTTTTTAAGTAGACACGTGGTTGATATCTTTTAATTTTTGTAGTGTAGCAGCACACTTGAAAGCACTCTACATTCAAAATTCCTTGACATAAATATATTATGTATAATGGACAAAATTAAAACAAGTGAAGAATTCCACAGCATCTCCAGTCTGTGCATACCTGCATTCTGTCATAAAGGGAAGTCGTAAAGCTTTGACAGTGACAATTTTAAGACAAGCCCCAATCACAGACACCCTACCCAGACACCTGGATTCAAATGACTGACACATTGAGAGGAAGTGTGACTGACAAGAAACTGCTGGTTTGCAAAGCACGTTTCGCCCAAGGAGGCCTGACAGCTTTCTTACCAGCTGAAATAAATCATGTGCCAACAGCACATTCTGTACAATGCATTCCAGATATTAAAATCCATAGCTCTGTGCTGCAAAAGCTGTAACTCAGAAGTGTGTGCTTGAGGCTTAATGAGACAAGTGACTGAATGTGAAAACAGGTAGTTCTTAAAGCCTTAGGCAAACGTCATGTGACATAGATGCTTGGAAATGTCAAAAACATCTTTTGAAAATGCTTTTAAATCTAAAACATGTTTATTGATTTTTAATATGGTTAAACATATTTTTTTGTTTTATTTTTTGTAAAGCATGTACATAAACTCAATCAGACACATTAAAAAAAAAGGTCAAACTTTTGCTTTGATGCATCTAAGCTGATTGTGGCTTGTGGAATGTTGGCCCCCTCCTTTTTAATGGCTGCTGCTGGATATTGGCAGGAACTGGAACATGCTGTCGTATATGCAGATCCAGAGCATCCCAAGCATGCTTAATGGGTGACATGTCCGGTAAGAATGCTGGCCTCATGCTTTCTGTGTATCATTGGTTTGAAGAATCCAAATTTTGACATTTTTTAATCAAGTATAATTACATTCTGTTTTCCAAACATGATTGCAGCTGTGAAGTTGGTGGTAATTTCTCTAATTCACCTTCATGTATTTGATTGAAGTCTGCATGTTATCCCCGTAAAACCCACTACATCAAGAATTTGCAGAAAATTCTAATTTTCTGCAATTATGGTATTTTTAAACCCTTTGAAGAAATCCACAAAAAAATGAAACTTTTTGTGAGAGACAGAATAATTTATGATACGACAACAATGTTAGCTTAAGATGCAAAATTATTGACACAAGTGTTTGGGGAAAAAGCACTTTATTTCTTTATAACTGTCTTAGATATGATCAACAAACTTTAACATGGTGTAACTGTTTTATAAAGAATTCATTATCAACAAATTTTGCATTAAAATGAATAACAATAGATGAGTTAATGTCATCAAAATTTTTTTTTTTTTTTTTTAAAAAGTAAACTAAATAACACCTTTCCTGCCTAAAATGTTTTAGAGGTTTCTTGGAGGCAGCCATTTTGAAATAAGCCATTCTATTGCCCCTAGTGGAATGATGATGAACTACAGGTCAGTGAGTTTTTTATGGATGCTCATGCTAATGAGATAAAGGTCTCAGAAATGCCAGCATCAAATATGATACGAATGTTTATACAAAATGAACATCCCTTTTTTTGCTCCTGCAGTTGCGACAGATGCAAACAATTGTTTGTACAAGAATTACATTTTCTTCCCTGGAATATTGTTGAAGGCATAAAAACATAAAAGATTGGCAGAAAATCCTAAACATGAATTAGATGTTAAGTTATTTTTACAGACCCGCCATCCATAGTTGTGCACTGGTGGAACTGGAACACGCTGGAATTATAGCTTCTATAGCAAGAACAGGAAATAGATCTGCTTTCTATGTTTCCAAGCATTAGTTTCAAGCTTTCAGAAATCGGGGGGAGAAGTTCACGACACCAAGAAAAGTTAAACCAAGCTAAAAGCAAATGCTGGAAATGTTTTATAGATGTCTGAAGATGTAGAAAATCTGATGCAGATAGGAAGCCTGCTGTTTACAACAAACGCGTCTTGATCCTGTGACCTCATGAAAACCAGTTGGATCCAGATGACTCTGTCTGCCAAAGCAATCAGCCTGCATGTTTGCTGTTCTGCACAGTGGCCCTGTCTTTTAACCCAGAAGTCTTACTTAATCCTGTCAGGGCTGCGAAAATGCAACAACAGCATGTTCAGGAGATGAAGAGATTAAAGGTAATCATACAGTATTGTAAGCAAAAAAAAAAACCTCCCCAAAACAATGAAAATCAGAAGAAAGAATAGAAAAATTAATTAGAGTGCATCAGTTTGGTTCTTTTTTAGTGCACATTGTATTACTATTCCTCGAAAATCAGTAGAAGTGAGATAGATGGTGTAAAACACCAGTTCTATGATAGAACACTCAAAGACAGAGTGATGCCAGCAGGGTCACGGCCTTCAGAGTTTATCGCGTACAAGTTTGTTTAAGTTGACTAAAATGCCCGGGTGACCGGTGCTGTGTTTGTGTAGAAACAATCAATTTGAGGGCTCGGAAACAGGCAAAAAGACTTTAACAGGCTTCTGCTTATATGCTCAATGAGGAGAATCACCAAAATATGCTAGAAAGAGAAATAATCTATAAAAAAAAGTGCCGCTTTTGAGTAGTGGACATGTATTTCCACACTTAACAGTCTCATGTTGTTCATAAACCTGCAGGCTATGATTATTTTTCTTTAGTACATACATAAGCACTGGATTTGGCATTGTTGGTTCCTTATTTGGCCCTAGCTGAGAAAGTTAACTAGCTGAGGATTATCTTTCTCATGCACCGCACCTCTCAGCAGATTTGTGTGGAGTAACTGGGCTTACATAAGAACATTTTCCCATTTTTAGTTTTCTTTCCCCTTTGGGAAAGGTGGGGAGAACAGTTTTCCTGTAATTCATCTACTTTCCGCTCTCTTTGGTAAGTTGAGATATGCATTTGATTAAGATGTCTAACTGCTAAGCTCTGAAGCCAAAAAGGAAAAAAAAGGAGATTTCTAATGATCCTATTTTAAACAGAATAAATAAAAGGGCTTTTACAAAAGTCCCTTCCCATTAGATGAGCTTCAATGAGCTTTTCATGGTTTATTCAAATCTGTAAATCCCACAAAGCCAATCAAAAGTTACCATGTGGAGCAGTATCCCGCGTTGCATAACTCCGAGGCGGGGCTCAAAGGAGCCACTGTCTGGCTTTACAGACTCAACAATCTTCACACGCAACACTCCCCCATCAGAGGGGTGTTTGCATGTGTTTAGGTTCTGCTTATTCAGAGTTTCTGACAGAGGAACATTACAGTTATGGTGCAGTAAATGTAGATCCATCATTGTGTTTTAGAAGAAAATGAATGAATGAATGACCTTTGAAAGATTTTTTTGTGCTCCTTGTTATCTAATCAGATTGCTTTTAGAATTTACAGTTGTACCTCAGGAAACAATAAGAACTTGGAAAAATTTACAAAAACATATAAAATGAACAGTGAAAAAATTCTGTGTGATGTTAGTAATCTCTTATGAAAGAATGGATTTTATTTACTATTTTGTTTAATCTATTTAAATGTTGTTGCTTATGTAATAAAAAAAAATCTTTAACTGTGAGATGTGGCATCATTTCTTACTTTTAAATTACATTTTCTGGACGAGAACTTAGTCCTTTCCATTGACATTTTTCAAAATGTATGTGTCAGGTTTTAAATAAAGAAAAACAGAACAAGAACAAAAAATAAATAAATAAAAATCTCAAACAGGATGCGCTTCAATTTAACCAAAAAAGCCAGACATGATTGTCTGGTGTTCTTATGTTTATGTGTTTTTAAAGTTAGTTTTATGTTGCTGTAACATGCTTTTACAGAGCTTTAGTTTATAATATCTGTCATTATTTTAAACAAAAGGCCCTGTGGCTTAAAATTTTAACTTTAATAGTCTTTTTGTGCATTTTTTGCTACTTTACAGTCGGTTCTAATAATGTACCTAAAATTATTTTACAGTTTTTTGTGGCAACGCTTGAAATCCATCTTTTATTTTTACAGATTTATATTTTTGATTATATTACACACTAATTCCACAGTGAACCTGCAACACAAACCTGAGTGTTAAATTTGGTCCACTTTTTTGCAGCAAAAATCACAAAGACTGAGGTCAAATAGTTTTTTATGTTCTTTAAGACAAGATCAAACATCTAGAGACAAAATAAAATGTTAAAATCTAAAAAGAAAGCAAAGACAAGCTCAATACAATGTGAGCTTTGCTTAAAAAACAAAAAAATTAGACTTAATTTGAAGTTCCAAGGATTTATTCCAAAGGGGTTTCACAATTATGTTTTAAAAGAAAAATGTGAAAGCTAAAAACATTTTGAAACCTTCACATTAAATGTTTGGTTGGTGACATTCCTGCATCATCGTGAACAGCTAATGTGATTGACAAACTTACCGGTAAATTCAGGGACAACTAAAGTTGTGTTTAATGTTATTATTTTATTTGACCCCCTGTAATTCATGTCTCTCTGGATCAATAAAGTACTTTTTTTTTCTTTTTTCTTAGCTTTTCTTTTCTTTTCTAAAACTGTAGAAAAAAAAAATAGTTATAAAGGATTTTTTTTTCTTTTATTTTGGAATAAACCAATGAAATGCGAGGAACTATTACTGGGTAGGATTTGTTTTTACTTTCCAGAATGGATTGATTTCATTTTCTGGTGTGTGAAGGTGTTTCTCACAAAGGAGCCGGTATGGTCAAGTTTCAAAACACAGGAAGCGGTTTGCCCAGCAGCGAAAACAGCATATGGAAAGATACAATGGCAAATCCCAGTGGAACAAAGTTTATACAGCCAAGACAAACAAGGCTGAAGACAAATCAAGGACCTTGCTTCTTTGTCTCATTGACAAATGGTCTGAGCCATTTTTTTATTTGGAAAATAAACAATTGCTACTATAATAGAGAGAAGAAAGTGGAATATAAAAGGTTACTGAGAAATAATTTAAAGCAAATCTGATAAATATATATACATATATTATAATATTGCAGGGAGTCTTGACTGATCAGAATTCACTTGCGCCATATCTCTGTCATTTCCTGTTCTCTGAGCTGCTGGTTGACAATAGTCTGGCCGGGTGTCGCAGAGAATCAAATAAACCGAGGAAAGACTTGAAATCCTTCTAGCTTTTCCTGCTGCTGCGTCAGCCACAAGGCACTATCCGTCCGACTGTGCGTTCAAGGAGTTTCCTGAAGCCAGGTTTCATTCTGGCTCGCCAACAAGACAAACACGCTCCCTTTCTGTCCAGTGGCCACAGAAGCGCGCAGTTCTGTAACTTGTACAGGAAAGACCGCCGGCCTACTTTACGACCACTTCCTTTGAGCTGTCAATGTTTAACTGCTCCAATGAAGAGCGAGTTACCTCTTTATTAACGTTGAGTAAGCTTTTTGCTTGAAATGTCTAAAGAAATGTTGCCTATTTTTTTGCATCCTCTGTGCATCTTCTTTTTTTCCAATGAAAATTTTATCAATGACACCATATCTGCTTCAAATTCCAGCCCCTGTCTAAAGGTTAAAGAAAATAGGGCAGTGGAAAAAGGAGGTCACATTATCTATTATTGGAACTATTAGGACAAACGCCTAATGAAAATGTTTAGACTTTCGAGGGAATTATTTGTTTCTTTTATTCTGAGAGCTGTATCATGAGATCGGGGGGTGGCTTCTCATTTGGCAGATCTTTAAAAAAAAACAAAAAAAAAAACAAAGCCTAAGAAGAAAATGTTTTTCAAGTCATGGGGTTTAACGCAGAATAAGGAGGCATTTGAAGAAAGAAAGAGATTTAGTGTGCCACAGCTCAGTGAACTGAACGCTCTTTGGAGCATGAACTCTGAAAGCAAAGTCCCCTGCAAACTCACTGTGACTTCAGAAAGAAACGATTGATTGTTTAAGCAAGGTTTAGTCGTTTTGACGATTGAGTTGTAGAAATCAGCACTCCTTCTGAGGCCTTTTTTGTGAAAACAGTGAAATTCTTGGACTGTCATTATCAGTGAGTGATTTTCTTCTTGATTCCTTGTCCTTCAATAGTGGATATATCTTGCTGTCCTGCAGTTGTGACGTGATCTAATAGAAGAGCCTGTGTGACCTTGTGCTTGCATTGCTGCAAACATCTTCTTCATAGAACTTACAATGTCAAGATGCATTTCAGTCTTTATTCCAAAAAAGTTTTTATCATCACAATCTGTGCCATTCACCTCAAGGCAAGTACAGATGCATGTCAAAAAACCCTAATTTACTCCTTGAATAGTGTGTTTTTCTGGGTTTTACACGTCTTACATTGTCACATTAAAGACACACTCTGACAAAAAAAATGTTTTTTTTTTAACATGTTCTTGTGGCATTTTTCTTATTATGAGGGAAATTCAGTATCAAGAACAATATGATGCATCCACCTGTAGATGACTAGATCCATATACGTCTTCGTTTTTCTTGTCTGAGCTGGTATCTGGCTCAAAATTGTACGGCCGGATAGCTCCAATATTGTTCCACATTTTTGTTGCAATGGGAAAGTTAGCTTAGGTGTGTGAAGGGCTCTAAGCAATCGGATGTGCATAAATGGATAGATGACGGGAAATAGGGCTGAGCTTACTCCACGTCAGTGGTCCCGCCCACAACTCAGAGGTGAATTATTGTTGTTTGATGTTTTTTTGATTATGGCTAAAATTGCATTTTCAAAGACCACTGGGAAAGCTTTTTCTAACGCCTGTTAAATCAAAAGATAAGGACTTTAAAGGGGGAGACTTAACTGTGGATTAGATGTTTGTGTTTGCTATCTCTGAATCATAAGTAAAAAAAAAAAAACAACAAATAAAAAAGGAAAGCTATGACCAAAATGTCATCAGTTGTTCTGTTGGATCGCTCATGTACTTGAGTTAGCATCTAATTGCGTTACTCCTTAAAACTTTATTACTCTCAAATTTAGAGTTGGCACTGCTTGCCAAAAAACCTACTGACCCAGAAAGAATAAAAACCTGTCCAAACCAGATATCAGCTGCTCTGTATTTATTACAATTACACCCTGAATAAATACACTTTCAAATATGTATCTCCTTTGAAAGTTTTCCTTCTAATCGTTGGTTGTTCCACTGTTGACAACAGTTTGACACTTTTCATTTTGTGGTTATCTGCTCCAAAAAGTGAAAAAAAAAATAGATTCTGATTACTTTGAGTCACAACAGTTTATCTACAACTGGCAAAAATGAGCAAATGATAAGTTATTAGAAAAATGTTTACCCCTTGATGCCTGAATTTATTTACCACTATGAAAAAAGATCACATGTTTTTTATTTTCAAATGATCCTTTATGAAGATCATTTTGGAGCCAAAGTAATTTGATTTATATCAATAGGCAAGAGTTGAGAAACTGCTGCTTTGTGCAAAGCCAGCACTTGGTCCGCATTGCTCTTTGTGGTGAAATTAAATGCAAATTGCTAGCTTGCTAAAGCCTTAGTCACATGCACCTGTATGGAGGGTTAAAAAAGAGATCTCTCAATTGAAAAGTATACACAAATGTCTATGAAAGTGAGAAATATTATAACTCATTTGAGTTATGAGAAGTTTAACAACACGTGCTGATTTGTGACACAGTGCCATTTGAATTTAATGTTTGTAGCCTTAGAGTTTTAAAACTTCACACTGACAGGCATCCTGTTTATACTCCCATAAAGCTAGTAAAATGAAAACTGTGGAACCTGCAAAAAAAGCTGTTTTACTGTGTCTAGAAAGTTTTGTAGGCGCGGTGGAGGGTTGGGATGGATGCAGCATTTACCACAGATGCACGTTTTATTCACTTTACAGCTGGTCTTTATGGTCCCCCTGTCTGCTAAATTAAGAGACATAATCAAATGCTCTGAGACATTTGCAGAGAACAAGCCCACTTGCAAAAATACCAGCTTGGTTACTGCAAATTAAACCTTATGCCTGTAAAACAAATATGTTCACAGTGTGAACACAGAAAATGCAGTCCTTGTTCAAAATTACATTTCACGTTACCGGACTCTGTCTATGTTTCTCAGTAAAACGGTAAAACAGTGGAGGCCATTGTTTCCTGTGGTATCGTTGGAAGATACTGATAATGTCTAATACAGGGCAAACCAGCCCACTGCGCAAGCAGCGATGAGTCACAAGTGATCAGTGAGGGAAAACAAAGCACAAGAAACAAACTGAACATGTACTGTATTCTCTGCAACCAAAGACTCACTTAAAAGCCTTTTTTTTCTTTTGAAAATGACAACTTGCCTTATAATCTAGAGCACCTTAGATTTGCATTAAACCTGGTAGCGTTTACTGGTGTTGAAGCGATTTTCAGAGGTCCACAGAGCTCTGTAACTCCCAACCTTGCTTGCAACACTTAAAAAAAACAGATTGATACCATTTAATCAAGCATTAATGTGACTACTCTAACTCCCAACCATGTTAATAACATGTAATAAAGCGCAGTCCAGCACTGCTAAACGTTTGCCGCGTTAGTGTATTCATAATAACACCCATCTTTGTTTGGAACACATAAAAAAAAGTCTTTTACCATTAAATCAAACAGTACTGTGACTATGCTAATTCCCAACCATGTTAGTAACACGTAATAAAAAACACAATTCGATGTGCAACTTATTAGCCAACCTAACGTAGTCACAATAACACCCAATCTTACAGTGCAAAAAAAAAAAAAAAAAAAAAAAACAGATTGACATTCTGACTGAGCGCCATATAGCTCTCAAAATTGCTTTGATATCAGTAATCCACATATAAAGTACTATGGATTAAAAGGTGCACTATCATTAAAAAAAGAAAATATTAAGCTTTTAAGTGTGCTTTATAGTGCGGAAAAAGCCGTAAGTAAATACAAACAAAAATGTAGGCAGCTTGCTGTGATTTGATATTTTGCTTCCGGAGAATTAATAAAATCTGCAAGACCGCAAAAGAACCAAGAAATTGTCAGGTTTTTTTCGTATTTCCACAACAGTAGGGGTGTGTTAGTTTTGTTTCATGTTTCTCAAAGCAAACTATTCTGAAAGCTACACATTCTCCGCTGCCGTGCGTACATCTATTATGCTGATATAACATACCCATTAGACTCAGAAGGAAATCCCAAAATGTATTTCTGAGAAGAGAATCAAGTTCTCCCTGCAGGGATCTGATTCATAATAGTTATGAATGATCATTGTTCTCTGCAGAAAGGCTACAGTCTGTACTTCTCAAAATCCTCAGAGCTCAAACCTGTGTTTTTTTCTTTTCTTCTTGTGTTGGTGGTCCACACTAAAGTGATACTTTGGTCTTCGAAAATTAAAGGTTCCAAAACACCCACATCATCTACTTTAAAAACCTTAAAGTGAAATGTATCGCTGCCTATTAGGCAGACTGCAAATCTTCAGCTAAAACACTGATGAGGTAGCTCACAATCATCCCACTACTTCCACATTCATGTTAATCCATCATAAAAGCCAACAAACCATCTCTGGGGAAGGAGAGGGCCATTTTTCTCCCAGGGAAGAGGCAGGACGCACCAGACAGACGGTGACTCCATGCCTGGGAGGGTTTTGGGGTTCTCCTGGTAGAAAAGGAGTCACTTTTGTGGAAAAAGAGATCTGTGAATTTCTGCTGAAGAGTTTATAGGTACGTGTATGTATGTATGGATGGATGGATGGAGAGGACTGTTTTTGTTTTTTAGCAAAAAAAAAATCAAGTTGTTTTGTTGTAGTGCAAGGCTTATAAAACCACAGGCTGTGTTGCATTTACTGTATGTGAAGGGGAATAAAACTTGCATGTGATTTATGATGAAATAGTAGCAAACGTGTGGATTAAACAAAAATAAATCAGCAGAAACTCATGATTTTGCTTCATGTTTAGCTCTTCTTCAAGAGTGACACCCACATGCAGACTACTTCAAGGCCTCAGTATTTGGACACACATCAGCAGGGTCTTAATCATACTGCAGGGTTATGTCCCATTAAATGCTGTCCATGCAAGACATACAGTTTTATATAAGAGGGGTATGACTATAAATACACCAGCTTTTATGCATCAAGGGGCTGTTAGAATTAATATAAGAGGAATTTGTGTTTCTGGCCACCAGTGCTGGTATTACAAACACACTTGGGACAATAGCCACCAGGCACCGCTTGTAGACCAACCAGCTTTGTCCAGCTTTGCTATTGAAAGAAGCCGTGTCAGGACTCCTGCTGACACACATCTTTGCTGAGTTAGATTTCTGCTACTGACCGAACCCACCCCCCACCCCACCCCCCACCCCAGCTAAAAGTTGATGTTGAAAGAATCTTGTCTAAATGGGAAAAACTCGCACTCCTCTTCCACCACTCTCTGGTCTACTATAAACAGAAGGAAATGCAAGCCCCAGGGCTCAAGAACATCTATTCTGGGAGGCTGTAGGTTTGCCTTCATGAGCAGTAGAAGAATGTCTTAGTCAGATTTTCTCCGTTGATTAGGGGTTTCCCTCTTCCACAGTTGCCATGGAGAAAAAAAAGCAAGCGCAGGCACAAACACTGTGTCCAACAGCAAAATGTGAGTAATAAAAGGAAACAAAAACTCATCCTTATTACAGCCTACAAACCAGAAATAGTCAATCCCATGAAATGTGTTATTGTCTCACAGTGAAACTGGGTGTGAATAAATAAAAGAGGAGGAGATACTTTATCCTTGGAAGTACTTTGATTCTCTTGTTCTTTTCCCTTAAACTATTAAGAGATGCTTCAAATACCTTAAGTTGAAAATGACTAATATTAAAGTTGAGCTATCACTTACCATCAGCATACAAAAACAACGAAGAGAAATAAAAAAGTATCAAAAAAAGACTTAAAAGTTATAAATGAAATTGACTTCAAGGCAATGTACAGGTTTTAGGATTTAAGAATACATTCAACATGCCCCTTTGAGAATAAAACATGATTAAATGCATTTAACCAGGACACTTTTCTTTAAATTCTGTATTCTTATACCTTTTCTTTTGTATTTTAGATTATGTCTTTTATGACAGTTTCTATGCATGAGAGTACAAACTAGGTTACACAACCGCCGTTTCTTCAATAGAAAACAAACAACAACATATTTGTTTGAGTTTCTTGTAAATATCATTAGTTGTGCAACACATATCTTTGTCAGTCATTGGCATTAGAAGGCATTTGTGTGGTGTATCTAACTGCAAACAGAATGGAATGTAAACACACTAGGGTGATGTCTAGCATTAAATACACAACAGGATAAATGACGGTGAGAAAATACATGCTCTTTTAAAGAGGTTGTTGTGTCAGGTCCTTTGGAAGGACTGCAAAAGGCGTGCTGTTTGGCGATGTCACTATGTTAGTCAAAGATACCCAGGTAAAGCTTCCAAGTAGGGGTGTGACAACTTATCAACTTCATTGATGAATTGATTTATACTCCTATGATCCAACCAGATCAATCTGTCGGAGGCAAGTTGTTATTCAAATCAACGTGTACCATTATGAAATCATTTCCCACTGGTTGAATTTTTGGCTAAAATGTCCTGAATTAATTTTAGGTCAGTGAATCTGATCGTTCAAAATGAACTAATGTTGACTATGAATCATTTTGGCAACCACAAATTATGATAAGAGTTAAATTGTTGGATTTACTTCCAAGGCAGAGAATTAAAAAATGTATCTTATCGCCACTAATACTGTGTTTTTTGGAACAAGTACAAAGCAACAGCAGAAAGGAATGAAAAAAATGAGAGCACTGGATTGAACCAGCATGCTGTGTGTAAACTAACCTCCACCTCCCATGACCTCCACCTCTACATGAGTTTATAGTAAACACAGTCGGTGCAGAGTGGGCACAATCTAGCAGAGCCATGCAGCACGTCTGGAAAACTTTGGGAGCATGTTTTAGCAGAAACATTCTGCTGCTGGTTGACCTCTACATCAAAGATTGTGTGTCCAGTCATCTCCTGTCTGTTCTCATTGGTGTCCAAACTGGCTGTGACTTGTCAGCACCACGGAGCAATGTTTCCTCTGGTGCCTTCTTGGTGCCTATTCACATTTTTTCTAGCACTTCAGTCAGTTGCATGTAATTTATGACAAAACTTCTGGTTAAAGTGAGTCATTAGAAGGATGATGTTAATCAAATCACAAAATCTATACATGGAACCAAACAATTATGAGTTTGGTAGTTTCTGGGTAACAGTTGTCACAGTAGATCCTGTGACAGAACCTGAAGGCTGATGTAACCGCTGAAACATCAGGCCAGCATTTCTACAATTAGGTTGAGTATTGTGGGTGGGGAAGGGACGTACAACTATCTATATGAGTCAGCATCTTGGTTGCTAGGAAAAACAACACTATCCCCATGGCAACTTAGTGGCATCACACTCATGGCATGCAACTCTTGTGTTGTCTTGAAAACCAAAAATAAATCTGTTTTCAGACTCTTCTCCACTGCACCCAGGAAAGAAATACTAAAGCCTAATGGACTTTTTCTTATCTTGCTATCTAAACTTCACCTTTTATGAACCCACTGTGTTCATGTTTTTTCCCGCTTACCAGGTTTAGCTCTTAATGACATGTTTGTGTTCCTTTTTACAATGTTATTACATTATGAATCCAGGATAAGGTAAAAAGCATTAGAAAGAACATGCACCTTCACTTACTAACATGTGAATATGTTTTACTGCTTTGGGGACTAGGTCGTGTATTTTTGTCTCTCAGTAGGTCACATTCTGGCTAATGCCGGAAACACAGCTCTCCTCTTTCAAGACAGGGGAATCTAATACCACACCAAATGGAGGTTACCTTCATCAGCTGCTGGAACTGTTGCCATCATCACGGTGAGGACATCCTTTCGCACGTGACAAGGTCAACTCCACTCTGTGGCAATTTTGTTAATGAAAGAAGATCTCCTGTAAAATCTATTCTTCAAACAGCACGACGCAGCATTACCGCAGATGAACGATAATTAAAGGGAATCAAGGGATTTCCTGAGGACTTTCTTACACCTGCATATTCAGGATGTCAGTCAGCTGTTCATTACATGGGCGGCACGTGTGTGAAAGACAGGGTTTCAACCAAAATAGTCCCTAAAATGTCAAACCAAAGTGTTTTCATACATGATTTTGGTTTCACTTTGTAAGGTGCTTCCGCCAAGTCCACTCATTTCTGATAATGGCCTCAAAGGGCATTTTCCCACTTACCATGGTCATTTATGAAATAAATACATATTAAATAACTTTAGCCTTGTTGTTTTTTTCAAGTTTTAAATTGTTTTTTACAAAAAGTGGACAATTTGACATGTGATGCGGCATGTTGTCATGGTAATGACTACCAAGTCTACACACTCTCTATGCAGCAGCAGAGGAAAGTGATATATAAGCCAAATGTCACAAAAAGTCAAACAAAGTTTGTTTCAAAGAAACAAAGTCTAGATAGTTTGATTTTAATAGTTCAAGTTTTTTGTCAAAAAAGGTCATGAAAATACTACAAAATGAGTTTTTTGACAGCAATTTGTTAGGTTAGATTAAAATCAGAATAATTTGATTAATTAATTACAGGTCATAATCAGTTCATTGCAGGACAGCACTTGTTATAATCTAATATAATATAATAATAATGAAGCTGAGGAAGTTTTTAACTGAAGGTTCTTCTGTCCTTCTCATCTCTTTATTCAGTCTGAATGAATCAATCTAATGCTGCCCCACGAGCAGAAAGCAAAAAGAAAGGTCCTCTCCAAATGACCTCAGCTTCTTTCATCCACCTTGTCCCAACATGTCCTTTGCGTGACAACTGCAGTCATCTCTCCAGGGTAACACCTTTGTTTGTAGTCCTTGACCTCCTTCTGTCGTTATGTCTCATTCCTTACTCGTTCTTAACTCAATTGTTAATTCCAACAGCTTTTGGTGATCACTCCCACATTAAAGCCTGTCAGTGACTGTCCGCCTCTGAGATGACCACAACTACAAAGATATTTGTGTAATTTTGGAGATGACGGGAAAAAAACGGTGGAAATGCTATGTGATCATAAAAAGCACAAATCCTGACTTCTGCTCATCAGGTGATGACAAAACCAAGACAGAACCAAGAGGCTACATCATTTCTAAATAAGGGATGAACATGATTTTCATTTTGATGCCTGTAACTTGATGAGAGTAGACTCTGAAGCAGATAGATGAGCTTCAGCGGGTCTTTATTTTTCTGTGCTGTTGATGTGTCCTCTGGTGTCTTCCTCCATATCCCTGTAAGCTGACGTCAAATGAGGAAAAGGAGGTCACCTAGGGTGCAGTACAGAACCAGCTGAACTAGACAGTACCTGTTTCTTGTCTTTCAAATGTGCATTGCACAATTATGATTAAATGTGTCAGAATGTACCAGAAACGTTTTTAAGTTGAAGACATTTCACCTCTTATTTAAGTGATTTTCTCCATTCAGATTTAGAAAACTAAGTCCAGATTACTCATCAAAAAACGTTTTACTCTTTAATGTCAGAATCGGTTTATACAGTACAAGTTAACCCCTAACTATTTTTACAATACTGTGTTCTTTGATACCAGAAACATGTAAAATCAGGTGCCAGAGTGATATAAAAATCAGTTAATACCAGCCTATATTTCACTTTTTCCCCATCTATCCACCAGTTTTAGATTTACTTTGTATGATGATCAAAGTTTTGTAGTGAAAACAAACTCGTTTTGAACTTTAGTTGGTGGCATTTTCATTAAAAACTATAAAAATAAAAATAAACCAGGGTTTTATTTTCCCCACATAGGTAAATGAGATTTCAAAAAAATGAAAATACTTTTTTTTTACATGTACAAAATGTTAGTGCACATGCTAAATCTTACCCTCCTTGTTGTTGCAAATGTGCTGCTGAACACTTGTCCAAAAATGTGTGAAAAAATCTGCAAATCATGTTGACGCGACATGACTTCTTCAAAGTTCAGACATTCGAACTTCTTCAGAATTTTTGGCTGTGCCGCGCAAAACGTGTTACTGGCAGACCACTGCGGCGCACTGTGCCCGACACTCAAGTTGCGTCGCAGTAACTCAGCATCTGTACATTGCATTAAATTTGGAACTGGATGCCCCTGCCGTGTGAATCTCCTTGGGTGCGAACCATTAAGTGTAAATGAGAAATGGACTGAGTGACCCATCTCCCCTAGCATTCCAAACAGGAAGTACCTGCTGGCCTGAAGAAGCCATAATCCCATAGACTTCTATTGAGAAATAAACAGCTATTACTCAGTCAATATACTTGTCATAACAACCATTTTTGCTCTGATACCTTTTTTAATATTTTCTTGTTAATCCCAACTTATTTTTTTGCAGTTGAATTTATCAACTAATAAACTGACCGATCATGTGCCTCAATAAAAGTAGGTGGTCACTTGTTAAACATTTGATTGACAGATTCTCCTGAGCCTGATTTCAGTGGAAGAAGGGGTGTGGATTTTTAACAAGTTCACTTCAGATTGGTGAGAGTGGTTGCCATAGAAACATTTATTCAGACCGACTTGGACCAATCACTGCCTTCTGAAATTCTTTGGTTCCAACATGGTGGCATCTGCATCACATAAAAATGGCGACTCAATTGACTTCATTTTGTTGGAACCGAAAATGAGTCATTTACTTTGAGTGACATCACCCTCTCTCAGTCCAGTTCTCTAATACAGTCAATGGTTTGAACATAGCATTAGACATTTTCATCTGCAAAAGTGTTACTGGTGGCCCATGGAAACATCCAGAGAGATGCCACAGAACACACATTCCAAAAACAAAACAAAAAAATCCAAAGCAGGAATCAACTAAAGAAATCAGCTAATACAATATAATTGAAGTAATTCTTTTTGCATTACATCTTTCTCACTCACAGGTAATTCAAAGTTCTTTATAGATATCTATATAGACATATTTACAACTATTTTGGTGTAGGTGCTAAAACGGATAAACAAGATTTCTGTGTCTTCAAATCACACAGAGGCCTTTTTTTTTCTTTTTTACAAGTCTTTTCCTCCACCCCCCCACCCACCCCCTTGAAAAGATGTGGAAAACAGATGCACCCATGGAGCCCAACATCTTTTCACATCCTGTTTACTTTCCTCTGTGCCGGCATCCATCAGTTGGAGCCGTGGAAAACACCTTTTGCTTATCTGCCCCAGGAGCAGAGCAATTGTCACAGCAGTCCTTAAAGGCCTTATAAGGACAGAAAAGTGTTGGTTCCAACCTGCAAAGGGAGGGATCATACAGCTATAGTGAACGAAGGAGGCAGAGAATTATGAAAGCATAGAATGGACAGAAAACGCTGACAATTATGGATTAGGAAAAAAAGAAAGAATAAACACAACATGGTGGACTGAGGAAATCCCCATCTGCCCGGAATGAGTCACCATCAGGAAGGAGGCCAGACTCAGACAGTCTTTCCAACAAAAATCCTCTTCCCCCCTTCCCATCACTCTTTACATCTGTGACGGTGGTCTGGCCTCTTACAAAAAAAGACTGAAAACTGACTTGAGGATGAGAAGAATATTCTGAGTTCAAACTAAAAACTTTTTCTTGTGTTACCAGTCATGCACACACTGGATTTTTTTTTTTCCCTTTTTGATGCTTTTGTTATCTGCAAACTTTTCTTCTTGGCATCAGTGTTGCCTGGTTGCGATGGTACCTGTCATCAACAAAGAAGAAAAGAGGAAATGGGGTGAAACTGCAACCGCAAAATAGAAACTGCAAACTACCCAGATGTAGATTGCCAAAAAAATGACAATTCTTTACTTGAAAACTACACTCCATAAATTTTAAAATCTTTTTTGTGTTTTACAGGAAATGAATAAGATCTGAGACTAAGTCTTTCTTTTAACCCATTGATCTTTCTGGAACTGCTGATCTCTCTTCATACAGCCAAATTTGGAAAAAAGGAATTAAAAAAACAAACAAGCTGAACATGCTGCAACATGATTTGGTGTTGCAGATGTCATGCCACGCTTTCGTCACAGCGGTTAAGCTCTGCCCTTTCCTAATGTTGGCGTATTATGTCATGCGCGCCGCCATCTATTTTTGATCCTAAAATCAACACTTTTGGTTGTCAGGGAGACTGCAGATGGGGGGTGGGGGTGGGGGGTGGGTGCTTACAAGCCCTTCATTCATTTACTTGCACTCGTACTCCACCCGCTAAACCCAAAATTACTAATTCTATATCACCTGAGGTTAACGGGTACAGTTTGCTAACCCAACATGCTGAGTTTGAGTTTCAGTTTTGCAGCTCAGAGAGACAAACATGCAATGTTCTCATCCCACTCAAACGGAATTGTTTCTTGTTTTTGTTAAAAGGCCTGGTGTTGGTGTTTTCTTTTCAAAGTCTCTTATTAACATTTTAAGTTTTAAAAAAACATTTAAAGTAAAGTACAAAGACATGTATTATTTCCACTGCATGTAACCCACAACTTCTGGATGTTTTCCTTCTAGGGCGGGGTAAAAGAACCCACTGTTGGCCTCCCAAAGTGAGTAGGGGCCCCATAATTTCTTTTTTCCAGTAATGACTTCATCTCAACAGTACAGCTATTTTTGGGTCTCAGTGTTACTATATCTGACTCTGTTTTAGATTTTTCTTCTTTTGGTGACTGTTTTAATGATCAAACCCACTTTCTTGCCATTTAATAAGTGTTTTTTACAAATGGAAAGCAAGTATCTTTTTTTTTTTTTTTTGGTGCCCTAATTTCACAAAAGCACAGTTGCCTGAAAGAATCCTGCTGCTGGGGTGACGGATTTAACACTGCCGAGATGTTAAAAGTTAGCAGTCTGGACTCAGGCTGCAGGGACACTGTTTAGGAGAACAGCCAAGATCCCAAATGAAGGTCAAACGTTGCACCTCGTAAAAGGCATGAAAGGGTTTCTCAAAGCTACTGGGAACGTGTAGAATTTAAACACAGGAACAGCATAGACATGTGTGACTATGAACTAATACTTACATAATCTTTTGATCTATTTTCAAAGCATTTCCAGTGGTCTTTTATTCATGATTATGCAGTTATTAACCAAAATACAAAAAGTGTTGTTTCTGCAGAGAACGAGTTGTGGCTGTTGGCATGGAGCAACCCCGACCCCCTTTCCCCTCCCTGTTACAAAGAGAGTGGAGCAGGGAGGTTGTGGCCCACCCTGCTTATTTTCCACGTAACAAATATGATCTTTTTCAAGTGGAACTTTAATGCCTATTCCTAATTCACAACAGTCTGAAGAAAGAAATACTCAGAAATGCAATTTTGAGATTAATTTTCTTTACAATTGTCCTCCATCATTTGAAAAATGACACAAGAACATTTTAAAAACACCATTGTCATTGGAGAGGGTCTTTAAAATAACATTTTTTTTTAACTTTGTTTCACTGAAAATAACTTTAACAAGAGGTGTTCCTAATTTAAATAACTTAACATGAAACAATATCATTAATTATTATGACATCACAGCGCCTGCACGAACGCCCTCTCTGTCATTTTGGGAGGAATGAAACAGAGAGCGTCGCTGCACGTTGTGTATTTTTGTTGTGTCGATTTTTTGTCATCTCCACTCGACTGTCTGCCTTTGAGCAGTTCCTTCCGTGTTGTAAAAGGGTCAAAACTGATGTCTGGTGTCTCTTCTTACAGAGCCATTCATGTTACAACAATGCAAGGAACATCAATAACCTTATTTGCTGCAATTATAATTGAACATTCTCACGGTGCAGGTAATGATAATGGAGACTGACAGAGAAACAATCACATTCAGGCTCTGCAGGAACCTGTGATGCTGCTTCCTCACGTTTGCATCTTGTTGGGGAAAAGTTTGCATGTTTTTCTCTGTTATTTGATCACTGTTGAAAACCAAAAAGAAGTTCTGGTACAAGATACAACCCAAACTCTACATCACTTTTAAGACAAATAAAACGTGTAATCCTAGGTCTACATGAAATAAAAAGTTTACTAAAGTCAGCTGGCATCTGCTGTCATCCCCCTACTTTGACTGTGGTGATGCATTGTTTTCTGTCTTCCTCCTGGAGAAAACAGCAAAATTAATTTGGAGTTTTTCTGTTGTAACACCAAAAGCAACACGTGTACCATAATGACATTTGGTGGCTGTTTCTCTACACTCTACTGTTTCTCGTCGGATCAATCAAAACAATGTGTATTTGACTAACAGAATGACGACACTGCGAGGGATCTGAAGAGAAAAAAGAGATGGAAAGGGAAGGAAAAGAAAAGGAAAAATATGTTAGATATTCATGTTACATCGGAGAAAAAAGCTTTTTTTTCTTGCAAACTTTCCACATCTTTTAAATGCATGGCTTGGCATCCCCTCTTTACCCAGTGTCTGTGCTGAAAACACTTCAGGGTGCAACAGTCTTGTTTTGACATGGCAGTCTTGCAGGTAAAGTGTGTGGTCACTGACAGATGGTTGGTGGCAGCCAAAACAAGAGGCGGAACTGTTCCAGGGTTAAAAGCAGAACCACTAATGAATGCTTTAAAATAGCGCTGGCTTTTCCATCACAGGTTGTTCCAGAACACGTGCAAACACAGTTTACTCAAAATCCCACTGGGACTGAACAACGTGCAGAAAAGGATTGGAGTAAACATAAAATAGACTTTATGGTGTTATCAAAAAGTAAACAAGTTCATGACAAAAGGGTTTTGAGCTACTCGGACTCTCACCTGCAAGCTTGTAACATCTAAAATTGGCAGCCGCAAGTTAAACATACACAGAGAAACGGCAGTTGTCTTACAACAGGAATCCCTCCATCAGTCTGACTCAGCAAGACCTGAAGCACAAAACAAGCTGAAAGCAGTCTGGGTGTGGGAAAGAGGAAATCTGTTTTCCATTAGTGACCACGCAATTGAGGACAAGAGACAGAGGCTATTATTAGAACAAAATGACAGATTAGGCAACAGCATGTTTGAAAAACAACTAAACAGAGATAAACATGACGTAAGAGGCCCTAAAAGGACGTAAAAACATGACCCCCTCCATTGTTAGGACCTTTATTGCCACTATCTGTTATCTTAAGGGCCCGAAGATGAGAACAGACTCACAAATGAAAGAACACGTTGGGATCAACAGATGAGAGCTATCAGTGGAAAAGAAAATCACTCTGGAAACGTGCAGAAAAGCACTCTTTCAAAATAAAAGAAGAGTTTAAGAACACAGCAGCAAAAAAATAGAAATCAAACACATGTTTTTTTTAAGTATTTTGGTTAATTACTGTATACAATGTCACCTTTTCAGCGATTTTCAAATTTCCCAGTGGTCTTTTAATTGTGATTATGCTGTTTTAGCCAAAAAACAAAATAAACCTGTGATATAATAAATAAACCCTTCTAGGACGTAGTTTCTGTCAACATTATCACAGATGAGGAAAACAAAGACATACATGAATCTGTTTGTCTACAAGTGGATCCATCAGAATAGAGTGGAGCAGGGAGCATGTGGCCCTCCGATTGTAGCCTCTACATCACACCTATAAACTTTTTCCAACTGCCATCTTTTCATCTGCTCCTGATTCAAAACGACCTGAAACAGTCAGAAATGCAATTTTGCAATTTTGTGCTTAATTTTCCGTCTATGTCTGTCTTCCATCGTTAAAATAATTGCAACAAAAATATGTTAAAAGTGTTTAAAGTGACATGGAAAGATGATGAACGGACTGCACACTATGTGGGGGGGGGGACCAATGAAAACAAACAGAGAGAAAAAGAGAGAGAAAACGGCTGGCCCGGCTTTCTCTATACCAGCAAGTCATCTATCTTTGGCTGTGCTATCGCCCCAGCTGCTGCAGGTTCAAAGTACGGTCACTGGCGGGGAACCAGTCGAAAGGCAGCGAAAAACACTCACACAGCCACTTCACATGCAAGGGGAAGAAGAAGAGAGACAGAATGTCTTTGGAACAGACCAGCGTCCCAGACTCCAGCCCGGCATCATGTACTGTGGATGTCAGAACTAACGGTTCATCTAGTTCACATTAAACTTGGAAACTACTGAATGGGTGCCTGAGTTAATGTTTATGTAGCCTGTTGGATAGAACACTTGTAAAGCTTTAAATGATTGTGACTAGACGTGAAAAAAATTTGTTTTGTTGAATGTCTCAGGAACTGCAGTAGCAGTGTGTTCTTTTTCTCTCTGGAATATTTAAGTGGCAAGAGAAGTTTAATGTGTTTATCCGCACAGATGTAGGCTCACATTTCACAGTTGGAAGCCATGAAAGATGCAGGCGTCAGCAGACACGATTAAGCAAATGTACTCATCTGCTGCGGTAAATTCAGTTAAACGAGGATGAGCTGCAGCACGGAGTTTCAGGGCACGTTTTTCCAAAAACAACACTGCAACTTTGCAAAACAAATCAAAAGAAGAACCTTTTTTATGTTGCTCAACTGTTCATCAGCCTCTAAACTATGTTATGGGTAATGATAATTATGAGTGAAATATGCTTTGATTTTACGTTCCATCTTTTAGCTTTGGGCTGTCTAAGCCAGGGGTCTGCAACCTGAGGCTCCGGTGGCACATAAGGCCCTTTTATCCCTTTATTGTGGCTCTTTGACTTTGAAGAAAAATACTATGCCTTTGAATAAATGATAGATTAGTGCAGATTTGTCCATTTTGTTTGATCTTAGAGCATATATTCTGATCTGTGGCACAACAGTGTCTCGAGGCAAAAGTGTAGAATTGCAATTACATGCAAAGATTTTTTTGAATAATTATATTCTACACCAGTGTTTTCATGTTTATATTTGATGGTAAACAGAGAAAAAGTCACAGTGTTGCATTCTTAAATTGGCTGTCTTGTCTTTTTTAATCCACTACAACAGAAGGATCTTATTTGACACAGGGCATTGTTTTATTTTGAAAGGAACTTGTATCTGTCGCTGTCAAAAGTAAAAGCAGTTAGAATTGCTATAGAAAAATATAACACTTTAATAACTCAATTTATGTAAGTATTTAAAAGCTATTTCTATGAATAAATGTTTAATGGCCACATAAACATATATATTGTGCATTTTTCTAAACAATTAAGTGGGACTTTAAAGCTTACGCATTTCTTTTGTAAGAAACTGGACAAAATGGCTCTTTTAGCTTTGAAGGTTAAAAACTCCTGATCTAAGCCATGAGGAGCAGACTGTGGATTGTGCCTGATGTTCCTGCATGCACGTGTCCTGGCCCGGGAACTGCAGGTGTGCAGTCACGTTTAAACCCCCTAGAAAACCCTGATGGTTGCACATAAGACTTGCAACCTCAACAATAGATGCACTCACATTCAAGTCTAGTGATTTCCTTGTAAGGAGCGTCTTGGACAGGGAAACATGCCTGTGGTAGTGTTGTTGCAGCGATTGTTTGACAAGTTTCAAACACAACTGACACACTGCTCCGCTTTGTTTCCTTTGGTGATAAAGTAGCAGAAAGTGAGACGTGCAGAGAGGGCTAATGTGCCAAGGGAGTGGCAATCAGTTGAACCAAGAGAAAATAACAATGCTCAGCCATGAGGGGCGAAACCCTCTTCCTGCAGCAACCATTTTTGCTTTGATTAACAGCTTTGCTTCCTTGCGAGCAAATATGCTGCACCTGTAAATTAAGTCCAACGAAAACAGTGTCATGGATAAGGTGCTCTGTTTTCTGTTGTGTAATACCTCAGGAAGAGGGAATACTTTGTGCAGTAAACTTACATGCACTCACTGACCCTTTAAAGAATGTATGCGTTACCGATTATCAACCTGTTTTGAGAATACCTTCTGATCTAACAATATCCCTCCACTCCTAATCCAAAGAAAGACTGATTGAAGCTCCCAATAAAAACTCATCACCACAGTTATGAATGCTTTACATTTATTATGCAATCTGATGTGAAATTATCTTAATTATTGCTGTCAGTGAGAATATTTCCGCATGATTTCCTTCCTGACAATCGCTCGTTCGGCAGGCAGCAGCACCATCTGATAATGTCCTATTTTTGAATGCACTGTGAAATCCTGGTTTTTGCTGAATTGGGATTTTAACATCTGGGTTTCCCTCTTGTGCTCCTCTTAAATGAAAAAAAAAATCTCAAAGAAAAAAATAAGCCTTACATGAACACACAAAAACCTTGCCCAAAAACTAGGGGAACTGCATAAAGTTGCCCCGCATTTGAAGTCTCTTATGGAATCGTGCTTTGGATTTAGGGAAACCATCATGCATGCTTAAGTTGTGGTTATTTACTATAAGAGACAAATAATACCAGGCGGGATGAAAATGGACAGAAAATGAGCCCCATCTGACCCGATTTGATCTAAAGATTGTTAGTTTCTTTTTTGTTTACTGTTGCAACTGTTGTGTAGGAGCAAGAAATGAAGGGCTGTAGTTTGAGGTTAGAATTTTTTTGTTTTGCCCAACACAATGTTTTGCCGCTTTACTTTGACATTTGAGTTCTGGACATTTGTGCATGTCACGATAAGTGTGCAAGAAACATTTCCTTAAAAAAAAGTAGGTTAGTGAATGAATAACAAAACTTGAGAGAAAAAGCAGATTATAACAGGATTACAAACTGTGAACACAAGAATGCATTGGTTAATTCCTCACTTATGATGATTTAATCATCAGTTCAGGTGACATATTGAGCTAATGATCATCTGTATCTCGCTGCTTGAAGCGTAATCTATCATCCATTCAGGAATGTCATTTCAGTCATGCAAATAAATAGAAACATGCAAAACAAATAATTATTTGAGACAGAACTAGAAGTTTCTATGATTAATAAGAAAATTGATACAAATAAAATGGTTAACCAAACAGATATCATGGTGAAATGAAGAAGCTAACATATTTTTGGCACTATAGAGCGCAGTAATTACAAGGGCATCCTCAATGAATGGTTTACTTAAAAATGTATGTATATCTAAGGTGCACCAAACTATTAGGTGCAGTAAGCAAGATTATTAAGAGTCAGATAAACCCATCACTCAGACTTCATTATCTGCGTTCACAGTTAACTTGTTTGTAACACGCTATGTGTTAGCCACGTTAGAATCACAAACACATTAACAATAACTGTAAATCTCAACCTAAAAAAAACAGACATACTGCTAAAACGAATGTCTCTGTGACTAATTCCAAAACTTAATAGTGACACGCAAAAAACACACAGTCCGACTCTGCTAGATGTTAGCCGCATTAGGGTATTTACAATAACATCCAAACTTGTTTGTAACTCTCAAAAAATAGACTGACATTCTGACAGAGCGCCATGTAGCCCTCAACATCACTCAGACATCAGTAAACACACTCAGAATTAATCCATACATAAGGCGCTCTGGATTATAAAACGCACTGTCGTTTTTTGGAAAAAAATTGAGGCTTTTAAGTGTGTCTTGTACTGAAGAATATTTAATATTCACTCATTTCATCCAGGAATAAATCCTTATTGGAGAATCTACATGAATATTTTGTCTGGTTCTTTGAATAATAAGACCACAAAAGTTGATGTATACTTTTCTGAGATATTCATATCTTAAATTTGTTATTCTTTGTATCCTGCATGTCCTGCTGGCTTCCAATGTCACGGCTTTCCTTTGATCAAAAAGTCGTAAGAGCTTATTACATTACAAATATATTAAAAACGCATTCATAAAATCATAATTATGAAACTAAACAGTAACGCTTGTAGTGTAGTCATAGAGGTGCTGTATACTGACGAAAGACACTGAACAGAAATAAAGAGAGGGCTGTAACTGAAAGGAAGTAGAAAGTGAACCCAAGCCTTTCACTTCCGACTCCACCAGGCCTTAAAAATAAATACCAAAATTAAAAAAGATAAGACCAAAAAAAGCAATCTGTCTCCAAAAATGTTGCAAAAAAAAAAAAAAAAAAGGATTTGAAACAGCAATAGGGTTCACAGATTATCTTTTGCAATGCATTTCCCAAAAAGAGTTGACGGACTCTGATGAAACAGAAATAGCTGTCGTGGGAGGAAAATATGCTCCCGATTGTGTCTGATGCACTGTGCAGTCCGGTAAGATCGTGGGGAGCTGAGCAGGTACTGTGAGCCATATTTCTGCTCTTCATATTAGCGGCACCACGCTGCTTTATGTGTGTCGGTGAGGGTTAGCAGTTATTAGCATGCTGTTGCCAGTTAGATTGCGTGAGCGCGTGCAGCCGTGCGTGCAGTTGTGCACACAGTGTGCGCAGCGTTCAGGAAGATGTTTCCAGTGCCATGCCCAGCTCTTTTCCTGGTGACGCTGGCTCATTGGCAGGGATGGCTTTTTAGTTTCCTGTCCTGACTGTAGATTACAAGTGCCACAGGTTTACTGGCAGCTACGTAAGGGAAATAAAAAAAAAATGGAAATGCCCACCCTTTCCTTCACATCTTTATGTAAGATGACCACTGCGCACAAATGAGATGCAATAATTTATTGTCAGAGGCCAAATAGGAAAACTTAATAATGAGACACATGTGAAAAGGAAGTAAGGAAATATTTTTATTACAGTCTTTCTAAACTATATAGCACACCATCAATTAATGGCCTGTATTTGAATTTAATACATATAGAAGGCACAGGGAACAATAAGGTGCATTAAGTGAGTCAAAAGATTCAGACTGAAGTCCGTTGGTCAGTCAAACTTTGTTAATTGCGTTCACAAGAAGTCCAGAACTTGTTTGTTACATGTTATCCACATTAAGTGCATTACCCACATTAGAAGCATTAGCCATGTATTCACAAAACCTGTAATTCCCAACCATTGACTGTATAAGAGAAATGGACTGAGAAACCCCTCCCCCCTCATGTTCCAAACAGGAAGTACCTGTTGGCTCCAAGAAGCCAAAATCCCACAGATTTCTATTGAGGAATAAGCAGTTGTTACTCAGCCATTATATTTGTCAGAATACTCATTTTTGCTCTGATACCCTTTTTAACATTTTCTTACTAATCCTTTTCTTTCTTATTTTTTCTTGCAAGTGATTCATGTTATAAACCAATCAGCCAATCAGATGCCTTAGAAAGAGCCCCTACCTTTTAACGTTTGACTGTCCGCTTTCAATGGAAGGGCTGTGGCATTTGAACAAGCTTACTCCTGATTGGCAACAGTCGTTGTCATAGAATCGTTGACTCAGACCGGCTCGGACTAATCACTGTCATCTGGATTCCAACATGGCGAGGTCCATTTCGTGGAAAAAAAGACGATTGGGTTGGTTTAATTTCGCTGGAGCCGGCAGTGAGGCATTTCCTGTGGGTGTTGTCCGACTCTGCCTGTTCACTTCTCTTTTATTGTCAATGCCCAACGTTTTTTGTAACACATAAAATAATAGACTGACACCACTAAAACTAACATTACTGATACTATGCAAACTCCCAACCTTGTTAGTAACACGGAAAAACAAATATCTGTCAGACACTGCTAGACCTTAGTCACGCTAGCAGCATTAGAAGCGTTGGCGACGTCTTCACAATACAGTACCTACAGAATACAGAGCTATTCCACATTTAAGGCACTCCAGATTATTAGGCTAGCTGTAGCTGTGTTTTTTAAATTAAGCCTTTTGAGTGCACCTTATAGAGCGGAAAATACGGTAGTCAAACAAAAAAAAGAAAAAAGGGAGAACTTTTTTTCAGAGACTAATTGTCTAATCAGACTTAAAGGAACACAAGAATATGTGGGGTTAGCTTAAAGGTGATTAATCGTGTATTTATGGCTCAACTTCTTTTTTTTTTTTTTATTAAAAACGTGTCTTAAAGGAGAAACAAAACACACAAGTAGTGGTATAAAATGCTCAAAAAAACTTTTAACAGATTAGATGCCCTGTTGTTTTAAGTTACAGAAACTTTTGTAACTTATGTAATAGTTAATATTATAGTAGAAAAGCATTCTCGATTTCTTTTAAGCAATAGCTATTTAGAAAGATAAAAAATGAATAAAAATGTATCATACCAATGTGTAACAGATAAACAAAGATGGTCTTTTGTTCCCTATTAATGAAGCTAATTGTTCTGTGCAAAAGAAGAAAAGTGCAAATCAGGAATGTCCAAAGTCCAGTCCGTGGCCAAAGCTCAAATTTTGAATTTCTACCAGCCCACAGGCTGCTGTCATAAAATCTATGTTATGCGGCTTCTAGCACTTTCTAAGAAAGATACATGTTTATTATTATGGTTTTATTATGTTTCTTTCTAAGAAAGAAACATCATTTAGCCGATCACAATCAAGAAATCGTGCACACAGACGATTTCTTGATTGTGATCGGCTAAATTATGTTATGAGCCATTGTAAACCTGTAGTTCCTTGACTTCCAGAGCCTTAAGGGACGCATTAGAATAACAGATTAATTTGTTTATGTGATCAAAACTACAATGTTGTGTAGTTCTGAACAAAATAACAATTTGTTTAAATTTCTTGTTCATGTGATTTAAATTTAGAAGTTTAAAGTGAGCATTTATTTGTGATTTATAAGCAACATTTCATACTCACCCAGATTTAAATGAAATCTCATTGCAACAAAAATTGCAAAATAAATAGTTCTTTTGAATTTAAAGTTATTATACGGGTTTAAAGAGTGCAGGCCAAATGGTTGCCCCTCACACATTCTCACCTCACCAAATCTGGCCATGTTTTCATAAAGTTTGGTCACTGGTAAAAATGGTGGGAACCAAATCTAAACTCTGCAACTTTTGGTATGTTCATTTTCAAAGACCTGAGATTCTATATATTGTCTACATTGCAAAGGCACCACTGCAGATGGCCTTTGGCCTAGACTTTTGTGCAGGACATAGACGTATCCGCACACCTACGGCTGCAGCGAGACATTCTTTAATGATACATCATTCTGACAAGAACATATTAACTCAGCCTCCGCAGACAATCTTCATCCTCTAAACCCTTATTAACTCCTACCAGCTCGTGGATTAGGTCTTTGGATCCAGACAGCTAACAGTCCTGTACGTGTCTGGTAAAAGCTGCTCACCCGTTCACAATGCCTCATGACAGGCTGCTGCGGCTTCCTTCACAACCTCCTGTGGGGGGACATTTACAAAACAACTGCTTAGCTGAGGGGACAGAAGCAGACAGGGAGATGAAACTAGGGGGTGGATTTCAGGGATTAGAGCTAGACTGGTAAGGAGCAGCAGGGTGGCAAGGCTGTTGAGGCACATGCTGCATCTGTATTCAAGGAAACTTAGATAACAGACACGTGGAACAGGGGAACAGCCGACAGAACAATGAGCAATTTGACAAGGACAGTTAAAGACAAGAGAATTTGCAGCAATTTGTTGAGAATGGCACGTGAACTTGAAGCATGGGTAAACCCACCCACTGCAGCCTCACAGTTAAAGGCTGACCTGATGATGGCCTGTACCAGGATAACCAAAACACTCCTGAGAAGCTGAATTGGTAAAATCCCCCACTTGGAATGCAGTTTAAATGATAGTTAATGCTTGCAAGTGTATTTTATGACATCACAGACTTAATAAAAAACAATCACTGCCTTTACTTGAAACCACAAATCAGAGGTTTATTGGCATGTCTTTGAAAGGCATGGGAAAATATGATGCAAAGAGATTTGCTAATAATATTTTGCAACATGTTTCAAGGAGTGGGAAACTACAAAAATCGCCTTGCACAACTAGGAGAGTCCAAGCAGCAGTTACAAAATAAAAATGTGTCAAGTCTTGCTGCTGCTGCTCTAGGCTAAAGAAAATGCATGGGTTTCTAGGAAGTGGCTCACTCCCCACCTTAGATTCCATTCCACAACCTGACGGGATCTGCAGAGGTGATGTCATCAAGAAAAGGAAACACGAAGAGCGTTGGCCCATGGAGTCACAATAAATTCATACTTTCTACACGCCAACAGAGGTTGAAACTTTGATTTTGCAGCAAGCAAACCATAAAAATGTCAAGAAATGCTGACTGGCCTTTTGTTTGTAATGAGGGAAGTGACTCCAAACCAACATAAATGAGGTTTTTCACCCTTTCACCACGTTTGAAAACTGATGTAATGCAACCTCAGGTAATGCTAACCTGCGAAAAATCATGCAAACTTTTTTTATTTATTAAAAAAGCTGGTTTTGTGCAGTCCTAAATGAAAGAACTATATAAAAAATGTCTCCCTGATGAGCTATAAACAGGGAAATCATTTCATAAGCACAGCCGGTAGATTAGAGGCTAATGTTTGCCCTCCTGTGTCGAATTATGTGACCTTCCTGCCAGTTTGACGAGGTTGCATAATGTCACCAGACAGGTAAGAAAACAAATGACTAATTACTGGCCTCCCTTGAGAATGACAACATGGTTGGAGCTAAAGCCGGGGCAGCTGCAGCAGAGAACATGGCTTTGTTTGTGTACCGAGTCTGCAGTGAGAAGTTTGCTGACAGTAGTGTGGACTCCGGCCCACCTGTGGCTGAACGTGTTTGCACATAACTTGGTGTTTAGATAGTGGACATTCAAGATATATGCGTAAATATGTTATTAAACTGTACATTAGAAATATTTGATCAGAATAAAATGATAAAAATGAACATTCTTATTAGTACACTGAACGACAATATGAATGCAAAACTTCTGCTTTTGCTCCCATCTTTTATGAGATGAACTCAAAGATCTGAACCATTTTTCTGCAAACACAAACTAACAATTTCCTTAAATATTGTTCACAAATCTGTCTAAATCTGTGATATTGCACACCTGTGCAATAATCCTGCTGTTTAATTAGCATCTTGATATGGCACACCTGTGAGGTGGGATGGATTGTCTCAGCAAAGCAAATGTTTTCACAATCTCAGATTAGGCAGATTTGTTCATTCATTCAACCTTCATTTAACCAATTTAACAACAATTGTTAACCATTTTTGAGAAAAAATCATATCTTGTGTAGGTCTTTGAGTTCATGTCATGACAAATTGGGGCAAAAATAATAAAAAAAAGTTTCTGTTTATGTTTTTTGTTCAGTGTAGAAACAATCTCATTGACAGCTAGTTCTTGGACAGTTTGCACAGTCTGTGTCAGGAACCGGAGTTGTAGGACCCAATGCTCGCATGTTTGTGCATTTTTGTGCAGCAGTTCTCACCTCCCATGCTTGCTGAGATCACAGCAGGCTGATGGGCCAACACCCAGCTCAGCCAGGCGGAGGTAATCCTCAGGTGATGACAGTTCAGTCTGGGCACATCAATGCGTTGACATGAGCTGTTTTACAATAACACAGAAGCATGCAAATAGGCTGCCTGTTTACTTGTCTGCACGAGCAAAACCAATTGGCAGATGCTGCATTGTTTGCACATGTGTTTGTGGGTGTGTGCTCTGACAGTCAATAAAAAAGGTCTTATTTTCTTCTGGTCCCAATCAAGCAGTTCCAGCTGTCACATTAGCAAGACTCACTTGTCAGCCTCATCCAGTTTTTTTCTCTTTGTTGTTAAAGAAAAATCTCAGACATGCATGGTTTTAAAATTTGACAATTTCTGCGTTCTCTTCTGAGTGACTGAACTTTGATCAGCAGCTCTTTGCAATGTTGGATTTATGTTTGTTGTTTTTTTTTTGCAGTTTTTTTCTCTTAGCTGTCCTCTCGCTGGGTCTAGTTCACTAATCCAGCTTCTGATAAGAAAAAAACAAGGGCTTGCTAATAATCTAAAATAAAAAAAAAAAAAATATATATATATATATATGAATAAAAAAAAAAAGCATTTTAATGTAAAGAACTTCTCCCTGCCTGGCAAATTACAGCCTTCTGCCTCTTCAATTGCTGTTCTGGAACAAATGCAGTCGTAAAACAGTGTTATAAAAAAAAAAAAAAAAAAAAAAAAACAACAACCAAGAATTGCTGGTTTTTTCAGCAGAAGTCTAAATTGGGATCTGGGGTGCAGTGAATAAGGGAGATCTCAAAAATCTAACTCGGAAAGTTTTGATTGGGGGTTGTCTTAGGTCAGAGAGTTTGTAGATGTTTTTTAGGCTTTATGGAGCTGTTATCTCTGAGTGGCTATGAAAACACGTTATTTTAAACATGCAGTCTGTTAAGTGTATACGTGCGAAGACACGAGTAAACACATTTGCATAATTACTGGTGCTAAAGTACATGTTACCACCAACACCAGTGGCGGAGCTACAGTGTGGCAAGAGGGGGCAGCTGCCCCCTGCCACCCCAATTTCTTGTCAATATTAACACAATTATTGACAAAGATACAAAAAAATCCATCAATACACAATTCTGTAAGCATTAGTAGTAGTAGCACCTCAGCTAAAATTGCTGTTGTTTTCATATTATTAATAAAAAAATACTACTAATAATAATAACCTTTTTGAAATACAATTGTTTTGATCCTTTCATTTGTAATAGCCTTCCACTCTGCTGTTCTCATTTGCCACTCTTCCAAAGACTTCTGCTCTCCCTTTTGCCAGTAATCACGTTTCTCTTATTATGTACTAAAAGTCAATGCAAAACTGGCAAAATATGGCTCAACCTTAGAATTCTTTAGCTTTATGGTCAAAATAAAATGTAAACATGTTTAATTAACTTAGAGATGCAGTTTTGACTTTTGACCCAGTCTTCTTATATCAGTTTCTGTTAAAATAATGACACAATGTTTTTTTTTTTTTTTTTTTAACAATGCAGACTCTGTTACACTCACACACTGCCTGCCTATCTGTCACAGTTCAGACGAGCTCTGTGAACAAGAATAACTCAGCTGGGTTTTATACCTCCTTAGAAAAGCAGAAGTTTTCCCACGTGACATGAGGTGACATCTTGACATTTTTTCCCATCACGCCCTGCAGATGTGATGTACAGGGTTTAGGCACCGGGCTGACCGCAAACTTCCCCTATCTGTCAAAGAGCTGAGAAAGCTAAC
>BSAI01000162.1:7282076-7325027 GCA_036245035.1 Adrianichthys oophorus
ACACACACACACACACACACACACACACCACCACCACTACCAAGGGACACAACCTTAGGCTGGGTCTCCTTCCTGTGTCACAAGCATCTCTGTGGCATCTTTTTTAGCCAGTTTTTGTAAGACGATTTGATCAAATAACTGAACAGATTTCAAAACAGATGCAACATATTCTTTTTTTTTTATAGAGACACCATGTGTATGGTTTTATTAATAAAAGCCTATCTAATCTTTGTTCATAAGTTACTTTTCACAAAACCTAAATAGTTGTTAAAAATAAGATCTAGCATGCAAATAAGCAAATTTGTCAGGATAAAATATAGGCATACCTACTGCAAGTAGTCTATCTCCTTAAACTCTCACTCTGATTATCTTTTGATCTAATTTAAAAGCATTCCCAGTGGACTTTGAATTATGGTCGTGCTGTTTTTATCCAAAATAATAAGAATAAAGAACTGTCGTTTTCTAGGACAGTTTCTGCAGAGGGGCAGGAGTTTATTAAAAATTCACATCTGAATTGTGGGCAGGACTGTTATTATGGAGAAAGCCCCCCCCCCCACTCCCCATTGTCCATCTTTTTATACTCTCTATCGCTAGCTTACAGCCTCTCGTAACCCAAACCTATCATTAAAGGTGCAACAAAAACGACGAGCATGATTTGAAGATTTCTGTAAAGTCGAATTGTGCTTGTGGCCTGTCGATTGTAGCTTCTACATAATATCTATAAGCTTTTTCCGATGGCATTTTATCATCTGCTTCTGATTGACTTCCATCTGAATGAAAAAATACTCAGAAAAACTTTATTTTCTAAATATGTGTCCTCTATCATGAGCAAAATGCCCCAAGAACATATTAAAAACTCACACAAAAAACAATGTTTATTGGAGTGGTTGTTTAACTACTTCTAAACCCATAAAGTCCTAGAAGAACATCCATTTACTGTAAGCAGAACTGATTACAATGCTTCCCAGCATGATCCTAATCACATGAGATCCAAAGCAAACTGCTAAAGTGAAACTGAATCTGTCGGGTTTTCCAGAAAACTCCTGCTGCACACTGCTGAGGTCTAAATGCAAGTCAGGGAACAGGTTTAGCTTCCTAATTCCCTTTTCAGCCCCAACAAAAGCTGTTTGGGACCATTGAAAGTCAAAGCATGAGTTTATTTGTCTGCCAGGAAGAGGAGCTTCAGATGTGAAGACTAAAAGCTAGACAAATTAGAAGACAGTGAAAGACGAGCATCCCTGCCTTTAATGAGCAGATTTTACATGAAAGCTATAAAATCTTATCATGTCAGTTTGTATGCAAGCAGCACCCTGCTGAACTGCAGTCCTACTGACTGTGAAAAAATGACCAGCCCACACACAGAAACCGACTAAATTCCCACTATCCACACTCGCCTGGAGCCCCACACTGCTGGTGCAACATAGGAGACTGACCTGCAAACGCTTAATAGTCAGCTTGACCCTTTCGTGCTTTCCAAGACATAAAGCAGATGTGAAAAACTTGGCTGGCACTGCAGTCGTCAGGATATGAAAGGGATGCAGTAACTGCCGGTGGCTCAAGTTGGCTGGCTTCCCCACCAAAAGTTGCTTAAATGTCACCACATCAACAGTCCCACAGCTGTTTTCCCAACCTTTGCAGGAAAATTATTATATTAAAAATGTATCCCGATGCCAGCGACACTCCATTTCCTTTGCAGCTTCCTTGCCCAGTGACCGTTTTTATTTTCTTTTTTTGCTGCTTTGATGGAGGAAAACATAAAACACCCTTTTAGTTCCTCCAAGAAAACACAACACCTGCATGCACACATAATCAGGGAAAAGATGTCAGCGGTAAGCAAAACCAACACCCTGCATCAGCCAGGAATGTGAAGTAGACTCAGGTACAGGTGATATTAGTGGGCCCTCTAGAGGCCAAGCCCTCAGATGGCCACCAAGGAGCTGCAGCTCCACACTTTTTCAGTTTCATCTCAAAAACCCAAGTCTGCTGGCAGCTGACCACTTTTATAAAAAAATCCAACAAGGAATATTTATTTCTCTCAAATTAAAGCATCACAGATATCAATGCTTTAATCTGAGAATTATCATTTATAATAGGCACTAACACTAATTTATTTACCACTGTGCCCTTCTTTTATTTTGTTTCCTGTGAAATAATCACTGCAATGCTTTCATTTCAAACCAAGTTAATTTGCATTAAACTAGCAAAAGCTGGTACTGCTGTCATAGTGAGCCTCCTAGAGGCAGATATTTTAACTATAGTCTGGCTCACAGCCACAGGTTGTACCTGCTGCTGCTGCAGCAAAATACATTGCCTGACCTCTGAAAAGTGACACATGCTGCTGCACTCCAAACATATTAAACATATACCTTTGGCAACAGCACTTAAATGTAGATGTGTGTCAGACCTAAATGCAAATATTAGCCAATTATGTTTTGAAATGTAGCAGCACCTCTTCTTAAAGCTTGTACTTTGCATGACAAGTTTAGTATTTTTTTTTCCTTCAAAAGAAGGCGCAGCGGTGAGGGCATTGAAGACAAGTTTTCAAAACAAACATGCATGGATATATTCACCTATCTTAAAAAAAATGTTTGCAGAAAAAAAAATCCATACATACTTTACAGACAGTTTTTCTAGAGACAATGGACCGCTCTTTGGCCATGCAGTCTTCTGAATGGGCGACTTATAGTGAAGCACTGTGAGGTTAAGGAGGCTGTTTGGCTTTGTGTCTAGAAAACATTGCTTTTCTCTTTTGGACGACATAACTGTTTTTTTTCGTTGTTGTTTTCTTTTTTTTTTTATTAATTTTTTTAATAAAATTTACACCGTCAAAAACCTGCTGAGTAGGGAAGCAGTCTGACCCCTCCTGTCCTCGGCACACATCTCTGCAGCTTGGCACGGTGCCTAGACGACTGCTGCTTGCGTGCCACCACTGTTTGTATAGATTTGCTTCTGGGCTCGAGAGGCTGAGAGAATAATTTACTGTCATTGTCTGCCTGTGTGTGCGTGTGTGTGTGTCCTCTCAGTGACGTCTTTTTTTCTCACTTCTCAGTGGAATGGATTCTGCCTCTTCAAGGACCAACAAGTGTTAAAATAGTGGAGAATGATGATGGTATTTACCTTTTTATAAAAACTGAAGGACCAAAAAAGAGAAGAATAAAATAGAAGCATACAAAGATTAAAAGCTTCATTACAGAAAAAAAAACAGTTTTTAATGAGAATAAAAATGTCAAAACCTTTTTTTTTTTTTTGGAGGAATATAGTTTTTAGTAAAAAGAATTTCAATACAGAGCTAGTTAGACCTCCTTTCGGTTTTTTTCCCCCTCACACCATAAATATGTGCTTATCTGGATATATTTGTGAAAACTATTTGGAAAGTTGACATACTGACGTTACGTATTAACTTGTACATGTTTCTCTTTGTCTGTGACGTTGCTCTCTTCAGGTCAAGGAAAGGATTATCAGGGGCAGGCTCAGATTATGACTGAGCTGAGTTACTCCAGTTACTATTGATGACTAAAATGCCATTGAATTTTCTAAGTTGTTTAAACACAAGTTTCAGTTTTTAGAATCTGAATGAAAATTAAAGTATAGCTGAAATTGAATGATCGCAATGACATTTTGATTTTAGTTTCACCATTAAATGAGATTTCTCATGCTTTCTACTCTTTCTGAGCCAACTCTCTTTTTACAATGTTATATGTTTGACAATAAATGGCTGTAGGGCAATGGTAGAGCGGTCAACCTCTGATCAGAGGGTCACAGGCTAGGCTCCCTCGTAGCCTGGCCATTCGTTAGTTCAGATAGTTCTCGGTTGGCTCCTGAGCATGCAAACTGCCCTTGGCAACATGCATTTGAGCAAGCTCTTTCAATGAAAGGTCAATGTACATGTGAGTATATGCATGTTTTGGGCTTCTGCATTAAAAACTCATTGCTACACAAGTTTTAAAGACACTTTTCAGACAGTATGTACAGAATGCGCAATTGATCATTAGAAGTTAATGCACACGTTTAATGTCATTCCAGAAGATGTTCAAGAACACGCTGCTAGCATGTTCACATAGTCACATGCCCCGGTGTGAACGTAGCATTAGGCAGCAGAGCCTTCATCATACATTGGTGACTATGAATGCAAAGCATTTTAGGTCTAAATAAATGTAGAAAAGTGCTGTATACTGTAAGTTAACATTTACCATAATCTAAAGGTAAAAAAAGAAAAAATCTGCACATTTAGTTTAGCAGAGTTTTACACCAGATTCCTTCCTTCCTTAACAACTCTGTTTTTATTTGAGCTGGGACAGCGACCCCCAGACCAGGGTCCTCTTGTGGCAAAGTTAAGCAGTGGCATCAAAAGGTTTTTCTGGAAAACCCACACTGGATTCAGCTCATTGCGCCCCCTGGAAACAAATCCTAGTTTCTCATGAGCCAGTGCTGCGCGAAGCCAACTGAGGAGTCCAGCCACTTTGACTGTAAAAGGACAGCAGCATTGCCTAATGCCTCTAAGGAATAACTAGCAGCAGTGGGTGCAGTTTATTGTCTTAGACAAAAATAGAGCAGTAACGGTTTTGATTTGCTGCTTCATGGAAAACGAAGTGTCTTGTTTCATCATTTGCCTTATAAATATTCAAACTACAGATATATGTCATTAATGATGAATTGTTAATTTGTATTACAACATTTCAATCTCTGTACTAATCAAAAAGTAGCTTTTTGTTGCATGACTTTCTCAATTTTAACTGAAAGGTATGCTTTACATCTTATTTTCAGAGAAAGTTAGAACTGTTTCTTTTCAGTGTCAAAACTGCAGGTCTTTTATGAAGCTCAGAAAATGCGTGACATTTTGCCATGAAAATCTTTTCTGCGTAGTTTCCTTTGTTGGCAACACGCAGACAACATCCAATTATAGGTGATGTCTCTCTGTACATGAAAGCTGCTGTGTGTTTTAGTGTGTGTGTGTGTAGGTGGTTTTCAACCACTTCCTTTTATAAAAAGAAAACCAATCAAGGACAGCATGTTCTGAGCAGGACTGCTTTCGCTTTACAAAGCTGGGTGACGAATGCAACAGCGTCGTGCTGCCTGCACAAGGCAGACCTTTAACAATGAGCCTCAATGCAACACAAGACAACTGCAGGGCAAAAATACGCATATATATTTTCTGTACTTGTTTTGTTTTGAAATTTCTACACACATTTCTACACACAAACATGAATTTAAATGAGATAGGACAGCTGGGAAGCGCACAGACTTTCCAGTCTAGGTTTGTCAGCTTCTTTGTTAGCAAAGACTAGTTAATTTCAGAAAATTTCATCGCACCTCTCATTTTTCCAGGATGCTCCTAATTTGCATTGTCATGACGGGGATGTAAGGCAGCTTCATGCTGGTGGTTTGTGGAAGACTGAGAATGAACAAAGGCGGCTGTTTCGGCTGACTGGTGAGGACTTTTCATGGGTTTAGTGGCGACTGCTCCCTGCATTTTGTGCAGCTATGGAACACGTCTGCTGACAGCTCCGGCGGCCTTGTTGCTGCAAAGTCTCAGAGCACAAACAGGCTGTCTGAGGTCTTAAAGTTAGAGGATCATCCCCAGAGAGCAATTCAGCTCAACATCCACTGAAAGCTTTGTCTTCATGAGCAGTTATTGTTGTGGACTCCAATTCAAGTCAGGGAACAAGTATCTTTCTTTGAAGACATCCTTTTTTTTCTTTTCTTCAGATAAATAATTGTGTTTACATAGTTTTCTGGAACATGCACACTGAAATAATCACAGAACGCCACAAAGACTATGAATAAAAACTTCAAGTGACAATGTTTGGTTGTTTTCAAACCAGACACAGACATTAAACGACCAAATAAAACAGCGGTGAACATTGTGTTCCATCTAAGGCTACATACACACTGAGCGTTCAAGAACGACACTAAATACTGGTTCTTGAATGCGTGTTTATCCCATAATGTTTTAAATGGACAAGCAGGGAGGGGCTTCTTCTTCTTCTTTTATACTGTTTATTGGCCCATGTCCGCCACCTACTGTAGGAAGATGCTTGGTGTGAAATGTCAGTGTCCCAAAACTCACAAATCTTGGTCCAGGTTTTTTCTTTCACAGCTCTATTCCGATATATGAAAGACTTAGTGACATGGAATTCTGGCACAATTATTCATTTCTCTTCCATGATACGTTTTCTAACAGTTGGGACTTTCATGAATGCAATCGACCTGGTTTAACTTTCAATGCCCGTTCAATGGCTGTGTGTTGTGTACGTAGAGGTTGAAAATGGTCATAGAAACTTGCTTAGCTACGCATGAATGTGAGAGTTTTGAACACAAAAGCCCAAAACACACGTTTACATAGACTTTTCTCTGAAAGTGGCCACTTGAACGTGTGTTGCAGAGCGCGGTGTGAAAGGAGTTTAACCCTTCACTGCTTGCACAGCCCGATTGCATCTGGGACAGAGGGAAGGTTTGAAGGAAACGTCACGTCGACTCTTCTCTTTGACAATACGCCCGCATTGTCCAAACTGCAAACATTTTCGCTGCTTGATGAGTATCACAGATGAAGATTTCTATAAAAACTCAAGGAAGAGCTACCATATTACGTAAGCCTTTCCCCTTTTTTGTGAATTTTCCTTCACGTTGTACGATGAACCTTTGTGCTCCAGCAGAATGGAGGTTTTGTGTGGAAAAGTGTCCACAGCTGTGCTTTCTGTTAGCACATCTGTCTTTTAGACAGACACTTTTGTCCTGCTCTATCTTTAACTTTATGTCTCACACACAGTAGATGTGGATTTAGCTTTTTTTATTACTTGCATTAGACACTTAAAAAATGTATTTTACATGCATTAAAAGTAAAAACAGAATGATCATCTTGCATCATCACATTTGCAGCAGTAATTGATGGTAAAAGAAACAAAGCAACACTTTATTCAGTGGATGAAAATGAAATAAATTGAAAAGTTTGAAACAAACCTGTTTCATTTGTCTGTTTTATGTTTAAAGCAACACTATAATTCATGTTTTGCAAATGCAAAAACACCCCAAAAAATATGTTTATGGTTGCCCAACTTAGTTTTAAAAAAGTTCTTGTTTACTCTATAAAAGCACGTTCAAGCCTTGCACAGGAATGTGAAATCTATCTCCTTTTTTTTTTTTTTTTTTTGCAACAGTCGCCTGAGCAGCTTGCCTTTTAACTACTTAAAACTGTTGACCTCATGTGAGAAAATAAGGAACAATGCACCAGAACAAAATGTTCTACACACTCAGGGTTGAAACAAGGTCAGCACGTTTTCAGTCAAGGCATGTGCTTCCTCCTACTGGTGACAAAGGGTAATATGCACAAACACAAGAAATGGTCTTTATTTCATGTGAAAATAATAAGATTATGATCCCTGGAAAACGTATAGGGACCAATTGGGCTGCTGTTTTAGTTTTTACTATTAAAAAAACATTTATTATTATTATTAAATATTATTACCATTATTGTATTTTTCTGGCTGCTGTTAATGTTGCTACCCAAAATGAACCGAAATAAATCAATACATAAACAGTGATTTTTTTTGTTGTGAAGTTTTCTTTTTTTTTGGTAATTTGAATTTCTTTTGTCAATTTTAGATTTTTGCCCCCCTGCCTGCGCCTATGTCCGTCCTTGTCTTGGGTTCTTTTTTGATTTGTAATAAATGTCTTCTGCTGTTTCTTGTCTTCAGCTGAAGTCCCAGTGAAACAACAACAAAAAAGAAAAAAATACATTCTCTTTAGTGGGGAGTTAAAAGAACTACTTGAAGAGTCTCTTGGCTTCAGTCTCAGCAGTCAGCCTCCCTCCATGTGGACATCGACGTTTACTCCATCAGATATCAGGACTCCGGCTGTGCTACACTGCTGTTTTTCAACTGTTCACGTCTGCCTTGGACAAGCTCTTTGCTTACCCACACATCTCTGTTGTTTCATTATCTAGATACATCTTTATGTTGACCACTGTGGCCATTGAAAGGTGGTATTTTCACCTCTTGATGAAAAGCATTATTTCTACCCATCTATCAGCCAGGGTACAACACAACTCTGGTGTTAACTGCAGGCTAAATATCAGAGCATATAAGAGCATATCACACATTCTGATTGGCATCAAGAATACAGAAAAAAACATGTATAGTGTAAATATTTTGGCTGTCAACGTTAACACGCTAACACACACAATTAATTAAAAAAAATAATGCGTTGTTATTTATTAACGCAGATTAATAGCGACCGTTTTCTGCTTTGTGTCAGATGGTTCAGGCTTCCACGGTGTGGGTTAATGCACACAACTATTCTGCTGCATGGTCACTTACATAAGACATATATATTCAATCACTTTCTAGTACTTTATCTTGTTATTTTTTCGGTTTCATTCCAAGTTCATCATTCAAACTGACATTATCACACAACATCGCTTCACGGACATTACCACATGATCAAAACTGCGCCTTTAGGTTGGTAGTAGACAGCCAGATGTTGCACGTGACTTGATATGTCTCTGCAAGAGACAGATAATGATTAACAATACCTAAAGGCTGTGTCACCTTCTGCGATGTACTGACTTACCAACTTGCATATTGTCCATATTGTTCATTGTAATTTCAGTCTTTCATGAAACATGTGTGATTTATGTAATTCATAAGTGTTTCTTGCGTTTGTCGATGTGCGCAGATGTCCACCGAGGGTCTCGTCTGAAGGCTCTTTACATGAGTTTCATTTTGAGCTGTTTAAACTTTTGGTCGGTTGAGAATTACATGCTTTATGCACATTTTATGCAGTTTATTTGCGATTTTTATGTAAATCTTACACCATTGTGCGAGATTTTTGCGAGATGCATATGAAAATTTGTGGCTTCCTTGACCATCCCATGCTTGTCTAAAAGACTTTTCAAGCATGTACCAACAATGCATAACTTTTGTATTGAGCATACTTTTATATTGATCACACACAAATGTTAAAATGACATAGCTGACACATTAATCACTAATGAATTGCATATAAACAGATGATACATGATTCATGCACGACTCACAGATTGTGTGATGGGTAGGCCTGTATAAATTGGGAAGATAAATCGGCTGATCTTTCACCTCTCCAGCAGTCTATATCGAGTGGGGGTCTCCCGCTCCCCCTGTCGGACACCGCCGCCGCGCAGAAGGCGGGTCGTGGGAAAGGGCGGGGTACAGCAGGCGAAGATGCCCCTATGGACATGCGCGGGGCCCTTCTTATGCATCTTCCCAGCTGTGGCTCCCGCTGGGGGTCCCCCATTTCAGTGACATCACCAGTCAGTGCAAGTGTTGAGACAGATGTGTAAGGAACCGCTTCAGTTTCTGGTTGTGTGCTGCATCAGTACAGCATTGTTTTTTTACTCCAAAGACAGAAACTGGATTGCAAGCTGGACAAAACTACATAGGTTTCATCCACTACATCATGATGCAACTTTTGGCACAGAATGGAGTGGATGCTGATTACATTATTCATCAAAGAGAAGCTGCACACGGTTGCTGAGTCATCCCATTGATGCAAGAGCTTGACTATTTTAATTCCTGAAAAAAAAAGGATTTGAGAGCTCTGACATCAAATTCCAAATGGCAAACAAAGAGTCTTTCAAACAATGTGCCGCTTTACATGACAGATTATAAAGTGAGAGTAATTGTCAGAGTCGCAGAAAAACTGACACTAAAAATGCCCTGTTTGCCAGAGTATTTGAAAGCCTAAAACCCCTTTAGTGGAGCAGTGATAGTGACAACTGCAATTCAAACACCATGTTGTCTTTTCTCTCTGATCCTATCTGATGAAATAAGAGGCTTGGAGGGCTTCTGGAGGAAGCGATGACTGACAGTGGAAAGAATCTGTTCCAGAGGCAAAGATCTGCAGGAAAGCGGGATTAAGCCGCTGCTGCCCGTCACCCAGATGCTCAGCAGAGCTGCTCGGCGCTCACGTTCACACAGAGGTTAACAAGGGAAGTAATTAACGAATAAAAGCTATCTGCAAGCACTTTCCTTCTGTCTCTTTTCACCTGACTTTATTTTCCTGCACGGCCCCGTGGCTCCTCCTGTGCTGGTTCTACTTCCTCTTTTCCAAAGGCTATTATTGGCTAATATTTTTTTTATGTTTCAATACAAACATGAAATGCAAATACAACCATAAAAAAAATGCAATGTACAGTTTTTATTCGAAATCCAGAGTTGTCGGTTTGACCACTAAACATAGTGATGCATTCGGGTATGGTCAGGCAAAGTCTGGATTTTTATTTTCATTTCCTCCACCCCCCCTCCGATCACTCCTGAGGAAAAGAAAAAGTACTGTGTAAGCAGGTCCATAACCTGACAAGCAGAAAGACAAGTAAACAACTGAAAGGGTGAACAACATTCAGTGCAACCACACAGCAGTGTGCTGTAATTGCACAATGTGGCAGAGCAATTTAAGTATAAAAAGGGTTTGTGAAAGGATTTTTATGTGAACACACACACACACACACACACACACACACACACACACAAAACAGTCTAAACAAGGAAAGAAGCCACACTTATCCGTCTGGCTCCCATATGAAGCCTAAATGATTATATACTGCATTACACTTTTCTTTTATAATGTAGTTGTAGTCATAAATCATCTTTTTATTGATTTGTAATAAAACATCTAGAGAAATGAAAATTACCCCCCAAAAAATTCAAAACTGCACAATAAAAAAATCACAACAAAACAATGAGTTGTAGGCAGGACTGTCGGTATGGAGTAAGCCTGCCCCCATCTCCCATCATCCATTATCCTTACAGCCGCTCACACCCCCTAACCTAACATTACTGATTTAATAAAAAAAAGGCGAGCAGTATCGGAGCTATGCAGTCGTACAGTTTTCAAACAGCATGTTTTTGTCTGCTCCTGATTCAAAACAATTTTAATAGAGACTTTTTTATGCTTAATTTTCTTTATGTATATACCCATCACAGATAAAATGCGACAAAAACATTATGAAGACACCAAAAGTGACATTTTTATCAGAGTGGCTCTTAAACGTCAATGTTAAATGCAAATATTTATTATAAAAGCACCACATTTTGTATGGTGGTAAACGCTGAGCTCTAGAAATCGACATATGAACTCTGCAGAGGAAAGCTGATTGTGGAAACCTATGTTGGATACATTTGAACGTGAAACTTCCCTTAAACTACACAATTCCATGTATTGTCTGCAGACTTCTCCCACAGTTCGCTGTGCGTTCTCCCTTGTCTCCATTTGAACATGGGGAGGTTGCTGTTCCACACTGTGCCACAGGATGGCACTAGAGAACAGTGCTTCTGCTTCTGATTGGATTCTCATTTACCATAGCTTGGAAACCAAAGCAGCTCATGTGAGGTGGCTGCTTTTATAGAGTGTGAATAAGCAATAATTAAACCCAGTTACTTGGTTTTATTTACAAAGGAGCCGATCCTAAAATAGAAACACCTTTTTTCTCTCTCATAAGAAATTGGAAGAAATGGCCATATGTGCAATTTATTTAAATTTCTGATCAACAGGCTTGAGATTAGGAAACAAAAGCTGCCAACAAGTAACACAGAGGTTAAATGTAGATGTGGCCCTGATGGTGTTGCGTGAGGCCGCCTGTGCCGCGCTGGAACACAACAGCGGTACTAAATGTTCTGCCGTGTTGTTGTTGAGGTTGGTCATTATCTTGCCACTAATGGCAAACACTCATGGAGGAGATGAGCGTGGGAGGATATTGTGTCACAGTCTCATAAGAAGCAGTCCACTGCTTACAAGGAATTTAATTAACCAAATGCCCCATTAATAGCATGTTGTTGCTCCTGGTGTGACCTGAATTAAAATGTGCACGGCTGTCCTCACTCAAGGGTCTTAGAAAAAATTAAAAATAAATAAAAAAGAAAGTGCTTTCTTTTAATAATCAAATATCTGTTTGGGATGAGAGACTTTTTCATTCCAGCACACTCAGGAGTTTCATCCCTTGGCACTCGCCGTCTGCAAGCTCGACATAAAGCAGCAATCAATTGCTAATTCACACACAAGTTCAGTCAGGGCAGCAACTCAAAAGCACTAATTCAACAAGCGGTCAGCCTGTTTGTATCCCAAGCGGCTGTTTGTAAAGATCCTCAGTGACCACACAAATACTGAGCGCGGTGATTAATGTCCCTCCCACACAGGCTGGAGTTGTGGATAAAGAGACGGGGATCGATGGCAACTTTATTGATAGGGCCAGGCGAATAAAGATGACATTTGCTCTCTTCAGGAGATCTTTTAATTTGTCAAGGTAAGTAAAAACGTATTTCACTCCCAGCAGCAGGACACCTCTGAAAGGTCGTGCAGAGGGGTGGAGAAAAGGGAAAAGTACGAATGTGAACATGAGGGTGGGGTTAGAAAAAAAATACAGAAATAGACAGGGCTGGATATAGGCATGGGCGGCGAAGGGCACGGGGCAGACAAAAGACCCCAGAACAAACTAAAATAAACAAAAAAATAAATAAAAAAACAACAAAATATAAAACAAGAATAAAAATGGACAGACCGACAAAAAGACAGCTTCAACAAGGCACAGATATATGCCTGTCCCTAGCCCAGTTAAAGCTATTATAATGTCAGGAAGGGTATTCAACATAAAACTTATCAGACAAATAGATCAAAGGAGAAGATAGATATATGGATAGATGAACTGATATGTTTTCTATGCGTTTTAGGGGCTTGGCGGGATATGACACCCCAAAATCTCAGCACACCCCCCTGATATTCAATCTGCGCCCCCATGGTGGCGCTGACTAAATCTGGGGAAGTAGGTAAAAAGAAAATGAAATGTTTCATGAAGTTGTTGCTCTGCATAAAGCACAAGCTGAGATCACACGCCGGCTCACCTCTCTCCTGCACTCTCAGAGACAAACAGTCCAATTCCCGTCCTCTGTTGTGTATTTACGGGAAAAGCCTCTGTGTTTGAACAGCTTTGGTATCAAGTTTGAGCTAAATAAAAGCGCAGACCTCCCTTTGTGGCAGCACATGCCATACATGGAGCATTGAGCCATCAAGCCAGGCGGCCAGAGGCATTGTGGAGAAAACCACACATGGGGAGGGGGATTGTGATTTGGCCTTGGTTTAACAAGAGAGAAGAAGGGAAGGGGAGGGTGTGATGGAGCATTCCAGCTTTCAAAGGACATTCAAAGTACACAAGAATAAATAGGAAAGAAATATGAAGGATTTGCATGTCGGGAAGAAGGTTTTCATTTGTAGTTTATCATTCATTCATTCATTCATTTTCCAATCCGCTTTATCCCTTTCGGGGTCACGGGGTTGCCGGAGCCTAACCCGGCTACTCATGGGCAAAGGCAGGGTACACCCCTGGACTGGTCACCAGTCTGTCGCAGGGGCATTTGTAGTTTATACAGAAGATAATGCCAACTTTCCTCTCTGTCATCCCGTCCCGTTTTATCCTTTTTCTCCCTGGCATCCAGTAAACCTTTCTGTGAGCCCTTTCCCCCCCCCCCCCAAACCCCACCCGCCGGCATCAAATGCTCTGTGATCTGGGCTCGATGTGGGAGCCTCCCCACAACAGCATGCTGTGATTTGAACAGCTTGCTGCTGAGGACGTGCTTGTCGGCGGCCGGATCAATAGGCAAGGATTCCGCGCACAAAGCTGAGGTGACAGGCAGAGACTGTGAGAAAGGGGAGCGTGACCTTTAGAGAATACAATAAAAAAAAAACAAAACGAAAAGGAAAAGAAATCTTTCTGACATCGCCTAAGTTAACTCTGGCACCACGCTGTGCCTGCACTTGCAGATCGTTTATTTTCCTGAACAGTACCAATTGAGAGAGTGCAGACGAGGAAGGGCTGGGATTGGGATGGAGGTGAGAAAAGAAGCAATGAGGTGGGGAGAAGGTGGGAGGGGGGATGTGAAGAAGAAGAACATCAATTTCAGCAAGTTGTGCTAGCAAATGTTCTTGTTTTTCCTTCTCTTTACTTTCCAGCTCTGCCTCCTGCTTGCACTCTTACCTCGTCTTTTTTCATCAGCCATCCTGAAAAGGTTGTTTAAGGAGGCAGACTGAGCGTGCTCAAACATGGTTTGCACTTCCTTAATGCTCGTTTACATCCTGTACACCACCGACATGATCCCGTCATACACATTTTGCAGACAAGTTCTGACATGAAGAATCTATTTTTACACGCCTTAATGATTCAGTTGCTTCCCCTTTTTTTGGTTCATTCTTGACTTTTCTGTGACATTCCACAGCTTTCCTTCAGTCTCTGTGGTGCACATCACTGATTCCCAAATTTGAATTGCATGTTAACAAAACAAAAGTCTGAATACAAAATGTCTGACAAAAAAAAAAAAATATATATATATATATATATATATATATATATATATATAGTATATTCCTTGCTAAAAAAAAACACCCTTTGGTTTAAGATTTTTAACTTTGCATGAGGCGAGAATGACTCAGCTTTAATGTTTTCAATTTCTCCTGATCGAAGAAACTGCCCTTCCTGGATCTGAACAGCAGGGGGCAGTGGTAAATGAGGTTTTCTCCCTCAGTGATGACTTTTTGTCCTCAGACTGATGAGAGTGCTGCAGTCTTGTCTGGTTGAGGATGGGGGGGGGGCATTGCACAACATAATCATGTATTAAGAGAAAGGACTGAAGGGGAAACTGCTGGATTTACTTTTGTTGCCTGCTCCCCTTATTTTAGATGTTTGGACACTCCAGGGCCCCCTCACCCCCCATTCCCCGCCTGCATGTATAATTACTACTGGCCTGTATTACTTCATCCAGATCCGACTTCAAACCAGTCTGGTGTGACCAGTCTGCTTTGTGTCATCAAGGCAGACATTAACGGCTAGAACCAGTGGACTTCGTGCACGGATGATTAACTTTTTTTTGTCCTTTCAACTTAATCTTGTAATGCCTTTCAAGGACAAAAGCAGATTTACATGCAGGTCTCTAATTTCTTTCTTGTAAAATTGACAAGTAGTGGGCGTATCATTACATTTGTGAATCATTCTGCAGGATTTGTCATCTACATTTCCTGGTGCCAGCCATTTAGATTGAAAATAGCACCCTATCATTGTAATCACAAATCATTTGATCTCCCTTTTAGCTGGGACAAAAGAGTGTGGGGGTGTTGGGGGGGACGATAACATCCATATTCCCTCCAAGAGAATTTTTTTACGCTGATGCGTATAGCAAACCATTTGTGGCAAAGATTGCATCTTCTTGGAAAATTAGCATTCGCTGCCACGTCGGCGACGATTAAATCAATTTCTCTGCTTCCGTCACATCGCGTTATCAGCCTCGCGATGGTAAACATGCAGTAAGTGCCATCTTCCTCGTGGTCCAGAGGCTCTCGAACACACGTCGTAATTGGCACAGTCTGCTTCTAAATGTTTACAGCAGAGATGCATCAATATTCACATGGCCTGGATTTACCCAGCAATCGGCGTTGCTTCATTTAGCCAGGAGTCATGAGAATTAGGAGGCGACAATTTGTCTTGTAATTATTTTTCATCACACACTAAAAAAAAACATCAGAGAATGATTTATTTGGGAATTTGCTCTACTCTCTCTCTAGCTGTATTTTATCCATGTTTTCCAAAAAAGAGACAAGAAGTCACTTTTTTGAGCAGATTAGTTTATGAACATATAGAAAGCAAAGAGAATAAAGATCAAATACTTTCCTCGTTCTGTCTTTTGGCTGCCAGTTTATAGCTTACATGATGCCAAAACTACATGTCTTTAGAGGTCCTGCATCCTCCTCCTCCGTACGGCGGCCCTGAAGTACAAATTACACCAACAAATCACTCAATGAAAAACATAGTAAAGATCACAACAATTAAAAAATCAAAGCAAATGATAAAAAACAAAATTACATTTCAGAAATCAATAAAAATTCTTGCAATCAAAACACAATTCCAGAAAAATGAAACAAAATAAAAAAACACAAAAGGTAGGTCCCATGGGGCATTGATGATTGGATGATAACGTTTGTTTTTTTACATCTGAGTTTTTTTTTTAAATGTGTCTTCAATGTTTGTATACTAATAAAAGTTTCATGATTGGTACAGAGGAGATCACTTTGGGCAGAATAACTTTTAGTTGAAAAAGTGTAAACTTATAAAGCATTTTTCCACCTTCTTAAAAGGCCCAGAGCGCTTTACAGTCATCATCCCATTCACACATTCAAACACTGATGGCGGCTTCACTGCCGAACACTGGAGCCAACCTATTACTACCAGCAATCATAATCATAGAATCAACAATGTCCCATAATACCTGCCTTTTTCGGTTTCTCATTGTGGTTCATCTTTTTACATTTTATTTTGATTTTTGGAAATGGTTTTGTTTTCCAAAATATTTTGTTTCATTTTTTTTTATTTCTAAAATGTAATTTTGTTTTTAATTATTTGTTTAATAATCCGTTTTTGCATTGATTCATTCGTTTAGTGTGATTTGCACCTCAGGGCCACCGTACTTCCCCCAATATCAATCCTTTATTTTGGCCCTGGCCATAAAAACCATCTTAATATTTGATGCTTCACAGAAAAAGCAATTAGCCGGTCACATTTCCGCATGTAAATGAAATGACTTTGTTTCTATGGAACCTGCAGGACCTCAAAGGTATCATCCCACGGCTGGCACATGCGACGCCAGATCTTCTAGCATTAACATTTGATAAGAAGGGTCGTTTAAAACTCCCAGCTGCTTGCCGGCACCAGACAGTGACCTTTTGAACAACAGTAAATTTTACAGACCTTTAAAAAAAAAAAAAGAAAAGCGCGCCCTTCTGCGCCCACGCTTTGTCTCATCATTTCTAATGATTTCCTCATTTTGACCGTGGCACGTGTTAGTCCTCTTTTTAAATAGCATGCTGGAAATAAAAAAAACATAGTCCTCCAGCTTGGAGATTCAATTCAAACTCCCACCGGTCTTGGGTATTTACTCACGAGGTACCTATTTGTTTCTTTCTTTATTTGTTTTCTTTTCTTTTCCAGGCATTTTTCATGTCAGGCCCTGTTAGTGTGGTAAGTTTTTTTTTCTTTCTGCCTTTCAGCTTTTTACCCAAACAGGCTGCCTGTTAGCCCTCAAGGCGCTTAAAGCACAGCCTCCTGCAAACCCAAGACAGGTGTTTGGGCAGCAACTCCATTCCCATCAATAGTCACTTGTGTATTATTCCCACTAAGATTGTATTATAGTGATGCAGCAAAGAAGAGGACCCGATAGAGGACAAAAGCTGGATCAACCTTGGAGGGAGAGCAGAACCAGTTCTGCATTAAAAGTAGTAAGTCAATAATGCGTTAACATTACACACCTGCAGAAACAGTTAAAATGAATAAAGCAGCAGCACAAGTGATCCAACCTTGAGAAGCTGGAGCCATCAATGGAGACTGACAATATTCATATATGTGGGCTAAAAAAGCAGGATCCTTTGTACACTGCAGATCAGTCTGTTATCCTGTTTGCTCACCATGGCAACAAGATGTTCGATAGTTTCAACAGTTTGTTGAAATACTTCAATCTGCTAGTTTGTTTGAACTCCGTTGACAATCACTGAAAAGTTTCAAGCGTCTTTGTATTAGTGCCATAAAAAAGTCACTAATAAATCTGTCTGCTGCTGCTATCACATAAAGACAATGATGATGTACTGCAACTTCAGCCCTTTGACAGGACGTAAACAGAGTCTGATCTCACACACTGTCCTGCACTGTTGTATTTCAACACCTGACTCCCATAAATCTAATAAATTGGAATACATTTTTTCAACATTTTGGGAGAAATAAGTTTTCTAAAAAAAAAAAAAAAGCTGGAATGTTTTTTTTATGTATTTCTATCAAGCACAAAACCTAAATTGTGAGCAAAAACTGCAATACTTTCTACATTACTTCAAGCATCACTACAGAAATACAACTCTGCAAAATGTGCACATTAAATCCAACAGCTGAAGTATTGTGGCCTCAAAGAATGTTAACAGACCTACTGAATACAACTTTTTTCATCAGATGACCAAAATAAATCAGAATGGTTAAAATTTTTTGCCAGAAAGATACATTTTACCAATTTTTAAATACAAAAGAAAGGAAATCCCTGTTCACACTGGAGAAGCAGGGAGGGGCTTCTTTTTACATTTTTGTTGCTATTTACTAGCGCATTACTGCAACAGTTGGTTTGGTGCAAAATGTCAAAGAGGTAAAAAATGTGCAAATCTTGCTTCGGGATTTTTCTGTTTTTTGTTTGCACTGAGGGTACAAACTGCAATTATACATTTCCTTATATATCCTTTATGATCAATTTTCCAACAGTTGGCACCTCTGTGAATAAAAAAGTGACGCCATCTATATGTCACTACCAAATCCGAGTCACTGATAGATCAGCATTCCACTTAGTTTAACATTTAATGTTCAACGTGTTCAATGGATGCCCATTTTGTACGTAGAGTTAAAAAACAATCGTAGAAACTTGCCTAGCTACGCTTGAACGCAAGAGTTTCGAATGTAGAAGACCAAAACAGGGATTTGAGTGAACTCAGACAAATGTTACAGTGGGCCAAAGAGGTGAAGCCAATCATAAAGTGAACTATTGTATAATATAGTATGTTACTGCAGTGGGGGCTGTAAGGTGGTGTAGTGGTTAGTGCTCTGACCTCACATCAAGAAGGCTCTGGTTCAAATCCCTGCTGGGTCTCTTCTTAGCAGATTTTGCATGATCTCCTCATGCATGAGTGGGTTTTCTACAGAAACTTCAGTTTCCTCCCACAGTCTAAAAACATGCTTCATAGGTTGATCAGTGTCTCTAAAATGCCCCTAGTTGTGTGACCCTGCAACAGACTGGCAGCCTGTTCAGGGTGTACCTCGCCTTCGCCTAAAACTACATTCCCACCGCCCTCGGCGAAGCACATTCAAGAGGTCACTTCCAATAAAAATTTATGACAACGTGTGTAAATGCATCTTTCAGGCTCCCGCGTTCAAAACTCTCATGTTTATGTGTAGATACGCTACTTTCTACGACAGTTTTTGGACTCTACGTACAGAGCTTTTGGCCATTGAACGCGCATTAAAAGTTAAACCAAGTGGGATGCTGATCAATTAGTGACTCGGATTTGGTAGTGACATATGGAAGGCGTTACTTTTTAATTCACAGAGGTGCCAACTGTTTGAAAATTGATAATGAAAAAGAAGACAATAAATGTGACTTGTGCCCAATTGGTAGTATGTGACACCAAGTGTTACATACATTGGAATAGAGCTGTGAAAGTAAAAGCCTGGAGCAAGATTTGGGAGATTTGCACCGCTTTGACATTTTATACCAAGCCTCTTCCAACTGTAGGGAGTCCACTTGTGCTAGTATCATGAAAACGACAGTCTGTGAACAGCAGGTCCTAAATGCGCATGTCACATTCTCGGAGTGTATGTAGCTTAAGAGTAGTTGTGTTAGCTCCAACAACACTGTAACCTCTGTGTGGGATGGAGCATGTTCTGACAATGGATGGCTTGTTTAGGGCATACTAACCCCACACACAGCTGTTGTCTATGATTTTGCAGGGTAATCGAGTTTGCTTTAGTCTGTTTTTTTCCTACAGTCTTTTATGTGATATTTTGTGTAAAAAAGCTGAAACCCTTATTTTCTACCCAATCAAATTAAGTATCATTTAGCATCACAACTTTATGTGTTAATGATTGTGTATTTTAGGTTGATTTCTAGATCAAATGCTGTTTATGTGAGATGGAAACATTTGAATTATTGAGAACAGGGAGTGAAGCCAACCCTAAAAGTATTTAAAGAAAAACAAAACATGCTTCTTTGGTTTTAAGCTAACAATTACAAATCTTTTGCTTTAAAAAAAACAAAAACAAAAAAAACAGGAAAAACCAATTTCGTGTTCGGCTTAAAATTCTTCCATTTGAATTCATTATGTTGGTCATTAATTCTGCATATTATAATGACCAGCATGGTGTGGGTTGATGAGTCACCTGGGCCAAGCACCCTTGGCCTGACTGAAGAGCCCTGAAGACAAAAAGCATGCTACAGGCTGTGCCTCAGGCTCTTCACTGTGTGTAGCTGTGTTTACCAATATGTGTGTGATTCACTGTTTAACAAGTGTTGGATGAAAAATTCTACAAGGAAGAGGATATATTTTTGTCCTGTAGGTCCAACTGCCTGGTAAATTTCAAGTTGAACTACTTGATAATACTTTCTCTTCACAGAAAAGGTTCCGACTGTGTGGACGACCACTCATGAGATTTTTTTTCTAATTCCTCCTGAGATTTCAGTTGGGTATTTTCAGAAATGCATGTGCAGAGTGCACACAGACTCTGTCAGACTTGACTATGTAATCTCTGAAAATATTGTAGAATAAGTTGCACCTCCAGGAGACACCGTGATACATTGTATCCCTGTGATAAGACCAATGAGAGTTAGTGTAGCGCACTGCGCACGGCTTGATAAGTGTGATGTAGAGGGATTTGAAAGGGATTTGGATAGATGTGAGGACTGTATGTAATCTTTCTCACCCTCCTTCAATCCTTTATTCCTCTAAGCCTCATCTGATGGGACCTCAGCAGACACTCAATCAAAACCTCTCATTTCCACTCTGCCTGCATATGAAAATTTGCTCAAACCCCATTTTTAACAATACATTTAGTAAAAAAAGAAAATGCTACATGGACCTAGAGCAAGTTTTCTTTCTACTCACGACACAGCCCCACAGAATCAGATTGCAGGGTCATCACTTCTGGTTTGACCACTGTAGCAAATACAGATGATCCCACCTTCTCTATCCCTCCAACACTACAGCTTTACTCTTTCCCTGACTGATAAAAACAGAAACAAACAAACAAAAAAAAACCTCAGAAAAAGTGCATGAATTTTGTGAACCCTAATGCTAGTTTCGCACCGGGTATGTCACACATGTTCAAGAATGTATTAAAAATGCCACATTTGACTGTCGCTACTATACCAGCAAATGTCCTCCATCTACAGCTGGAAGAGGCTTGGTGCAAAATGTGGAAGCAGAGCAAATCTTGCTCTAGAGTTTGCCTTTCATAGCTTTATTCCGATATATGAAGCTCCGACTTGGAGTCAAAGAATTTCTTCAGGACACTAATTGCAATCATTAACGGTATTTTCTCTTACATGATCAATTTACTAATGTTAGGTATTCTGTTAATTGAAAGGGACGGCATCCATATGTCACTACCAAAGCTGAGTCCCCATTCACTGGCTGAGTGTTTTGTGTGTAGAACCCAAAAACGGTCATAGGAACTTGTGTAGCAACATGGGAAAGCGAGAGTTTTGAACATGGAAGCTCGAAAGGCTCTGCTTAGGCTCCTGGGGTGCAGCTGTCTGGCCTTGATTTAGGATTCTGGGATGTAGCTAGATCAGAGACAAGCAGAAAACTAGCTAAAAGCTAAAGCATGATGACAACTAAAACAAACAGGCATGGAATCAGAGTAGAAGTGAGACTAAAATGCAGTTCAGTCCAGGTGAAGTTGATAAAGCTGATAGGGACCTGGTCACACCAGGAAACCATAAGGTTCTGAAGATTTGCAGATTAGTTTTCCTGTGTGTTCCTACTGGTTAACATTTAGATTCTGTTCCTATTTCTTATTGTCATTAATTCATCTGACTTTGGTTTAAAGGCTTTAGATTTACTCCATTTGTTTTTATCTTAGTCTTTTAGGTCCACACTTTCTGTTAAACTGTCTGTGTTTTTGCACTTTGTTTCCCTCTTATTTAAAGTTTTCTTTTTTTTTTTTTTTTAATTTGGCCACATTTAGGTTCTGTTTTCCATTTTTGGAGGTCAGTTTTTTTCTTTCTTTGTCATTAATGAACCCCGTTTAGTCTGCTGGATTCAGGTGGCCATAAATTTCATTATATGACAGTGATAAATCAAAGTGCGCCACATTTATAACCTTTGAAGTGAGTAACAACTCTGATCTCCGGGTGTCAGACAGCATCTGTTTTTCAATGTGGCAATGAGTCAATATCTCCTCCAAGGAGGGCTCTAATGGAATTTGTCTTTTTTTACGTTTGTTTGGTTCAAAGCTCAGGAGACTGTACATTTAAATGCATAGTTAGGCCATATTTCCAATGCAGACATTTGACTCACCAACAGTAAGAAAGCTCTAAAAGAATTGCACAAAAGCATAAAAAAGATCAGAAAGTCAACTCAGTAATTCTCTAACTCAATTATTGTAGCATTCAGCCCTTAATAATAATAATAATAATAATAATAATAATAATAATAATGAGGTTAAGTTGGAAAGCTTTAAAAACTGGAGAACAGATTTTCAAACACTGCTTTCCTTCTCTGGGGCAAAATAAACTATATATTTTTTTTTATATTAAAACATAACCAATAAATATTTACTCCATCTGTTAGAAGCAGATCTAGTTTAGATCATAGTTGCAGTGAAATGATTTTTAAGGAAACGTTCAAATATGGCTTCTTTTTAGTTTCTGAAAAATACACATACATGCAGTTTGCCGGGCTCTGCGCTGGAAGAATTATGGTTTCCTGTCTGTTTGCGGAAGGATCTGATGTTTATCTGACTTGAAGCCTGAAAACACAGAAATCCAAGACAGTCTCTGGAACTATTGAAACAAACAAATAGGATTTTGGCAGAGCTCTGAATAATGATGTAACCTGGTAAAAGAAGGTTGAGGAGTTTAAAAAAAAATTCCAAAAATACTCAGTTTGTGTCAGTGTGATGTTGTGGTGTGGACAATAAAAAAGATCTAAATGTTTGTTACCCTCTGCGATCTCTGTCAAAAGACGTAGCATGTACGATTTGCACCTTTGGGCTTGCTTGTCTGCTTTGAGTGTGTTGTGCACTTGTGCCTGCCTGTCTGTGCTTAGTCCATCTAGGTGTGCGTGTGTATGTGAAATATCTTGCAGCTGAAGAGCAGTTCCATGACTACTGCTCCAAGGATAACAGGGGTGCCGGTAAGGCAGATACCGACACCTGCCCCCCTGACACAGACACGCATGCATACATGTACCAACTTTGTGAGCTGGAGACTTTTACTGCATCTCAGTTTTTCTTTTTTTTTTTTTACACTTTCTTTCTCTCACATGTCTCCTCTCCAAGTTACCCTCAACAACAGCCAGGCCAATTAAGAAATGGCTCTTGAAAGGGTTGCAATTATTCCTTTGCAAGACATACACTGCTTTTGCTTGCCTCCACACATTATTATCTTTCTGGTATCCTACAGTGAGGTGCCCAGCCAACCATTCACTGAAACGCCTTAAATTTCTGCCAGCCTCACTGCTGCTTCTTCTTCTCTCTATCTGGCTGTCTGCACTGATGATGGCAAGATTGCAAAGGACCACAGTTTGAGGCCCGATAGTGAGCAGAGAAACAGAAGATAATGGTTGGATTATTAAACGAAGCCCTGTTGAGAAAAAAAAAAAAATTCTTTATTTTTTCAGACTTTTGCCACTGCCCACACAACCTACTTTTACTTTTTTTTTTAACTTCAGCTTTTTTTCCCCATCTATATCCACTTTTTCTTACATTTCATGTTTTTTTTTTCCCTGATAATCACCCCTGCCTGTGACATGCAAATGGGAGACAACAGTGTGAGTTTAATGCTAATAAATACTGTGCAAACATTCATTTGGGGAAGCAACTGCTGAGCAAAAAAGAAGGACCGAAACTGCTTGAGATGCATGCTGCTCTGTGTTTTTGTTCAGAGCATCACTGTCCAAACGCATATGCAGACTTATTGCACAACATGCACTTCTGAAATAATGCCTCAGCTCAGCTGGCAAGAAAATGGGAGATCTAACAACTAAGGGAGACTGAAATGTCAAAGGACCCAGGTGCTTTTAAATAACTATTCTACCTATATAAATAATAGAAACCTCTCTCCTTGTCATTATAAAAGGCTTTAGTATGAACATTGTGTATCGTTGTACCCAAGAAGGAGGTGCAAATGGAAAAAAGGCAAAGGCTGTAGGTGTCACAGACGTGGGCTCAGTGATGACTCCATCATCCATAAAAGCACATAAGTAGACACCTTAAGGGCTGGATTAAGTGCCCCACTGTGAGAAGATCACCATGGGACATGTAAATCAGCCTGTTAATAACTTCAAACCCCGTAAGTCACTCATTCTGGATTCCTGGCGAGGAGAATGATAACAGGATGTTAACTAAGGTTGATTAAATCTGAAGAAATGCGTGTTTTTCATTTTGTTTTTGCAAAACACAAACCACAACAAGAAGAAATTAATATTTACATGACTTTTTTTGACAACAGACATTTATGATACCTAAACCAGGTTGTCTCAGAGCACGTATTGAGTCTTTTTAGTTCAACCCACTTATTTTAGATGTTAAATTAACCTAGTTATTCGGTTATTATCAGCACAAAAATCTTACTTTTGTGCTTCAGTTTGCTGTGAAAGCAGTTTTCTCCAAGTCATTTTGTATCATGGTGTTTTTCTTTCTGAGGACACAACTCTTAAGAAGAAAGATTAAAAGTTAAACCTTTTCCAAAAGCTTTGTGTCATGTCTGTAAGGATTGTGAACTGTGGTTTTAGATTTTGTTGTGCTTTTTGATCATGTTCTGTTTTTTTCATTGTCCTTCAGTCACCAGTTTCAGGTTCATGATCCACAGCTGTCTTCATTTCTGTTAATTACCCTCAGCCTATATAAGTGTCTAGTTTTCAGTTAACCCTTGTCACATCTGCTTTGCTTTGTCACTTTTTATTTTTTTCCCTCCATGGTTTTTGTCATTTCAGTTTATTAAACGTTTTACTTTTCTGCCATCTAGCCTGGTCTCTTGCATTTTGGGTCCCCCACCACAACTCCCTGATAATGTCGCCCTGTATGAAATTTTCACCATTCAAAATGTGAAATGAATTATTCTGAGCTAACCACACTTTTTTTGCCTGAAGTAAAATAACAGTTCAATGTTCAACCATTTCACAAATATCTCTCTTTTCACATTTTATTTTCTAAAATGACATTGATCCAACACCAAAACACTTAAAGGGCTCCGCATGTGTACACAGCCCTCAGCAACGCATGTTCAAGCAGCAACTTTCAATAAAAAATCTAAAAGTGCAATTTGGGCTTCCATGTTCAAAGCTCGTGTTCATGCGTAGCTACACAAGTTATTTAGGTTTAATGTACAACACACATCATTGACTGGATGTGGCCTGCTGCACCAGGTTGAACATGGACCAATCAGGCGCTGGGATTTGGTTGTGACATACGGAGAAGGCAGTGAAACTCACCAAACTTAAAGCATAGCTAGTTTATCTGGTAAACCTAGGCGACAGGGCTCAACATCTGCATTTGTTTGTCAAATAAAAATAAGCCAACGCCACTCTTGTGACATAAAGGTAATCCATATGCACTATTGTAAGGACACTAGCAATGAACCAAATAATTTTTTTTTTTTTGTCCAGTTTGCAAGAGTTGCACTACTTCAACATTGCGGACCAAGCCTCTTTCATCTTCAGACAGAAAAACAAAGAATCCCTCTCTCTACTTGTCAAGCGTGAACACAATGGGCTAAACGCATGTTCTTGAACGCACATGAAATTCCTGGTGTGCAGCCTGTGTAGCATACCAATGTTTGAAAAGTATGTGTTTTGGAATATTGTCTCATGGCCAAAGTATGTTAATGTTGTAATATGCTATGTCTGCTTAGTGTGGGGGTGGGGGGGTTATTGCAGCGGCAGGGGACACTGAAGAATTGAAAGTTGTAAATTCTTCCTTCGATCCATCTTATTTATTTCAAAGATGCAACATCCAATGATGCACTTTTGCTTATATGAACATGTTTAGCGTTTTTTATATAAGAATTTCAGTTTTTATAAAGAAGCCTCAATGAGCACATTTTTTATGTAATATGTGTGTTTGTGTTTTGAAGTACATTATATTATATGTTCTATTAAGAATATATTTTGTAAAACGAATCTTTAATCTGGCCCCTGCGACAGATTGGCGACCAGTCCAGGGGTGTACCCTGCCTTCGCCCATGAGTAGCCGGGTTAGGCTCCGGCAACCCCGTGACCCCGAAAGGGATAAAGCGGATTGGAAAATGAATGAATAAATTAATCTTTAATCTAGTTAGTTTTCCTTTTTTTCCCCCTTTTTATTGATCCGAAAAATGATTCGAATCGTGACTTTGAAACCTTTACATGATCTGAACCGTGAGTTTTGTGATCTGCTACACCCCTAATGTTGGTTATTTGGAGATCCTTTGGTTTCAGGACAGGCGACATTCTCCAAACACAGGTACAATGCAAAAGATCCAGAAAACCATAAATTATTAAAATATAAATGTCACAGCAAAATGAAAATGTATTAGTATTTTTGTTTTGCTATTTGTCCATTCATCGCAAGTCATACCATCATTGCAGATTTTTCTCATTTTGGTCTACTCTACGCTGTCAATCTCATTTTCTTGGAACTGAAGTGACTTTGTCTCTGCAGCCCCACCAGGTGCACGGTTGTTGAGTGGGAAAGCGAAAGAGGGACCTTTGTGGGTTTAGAGGTTATCCGGAGATCTCTTTTAACTTCACACAGCATTACATGCTTTGCACCTGGAAGGATCTCTGCTGCTTGATTGAGGCGAGCAACAACAACCTTGGATTTCCTGGAAGTAACCTTTTCCTCTAAGAATGAACTCTTGATCCCTTCTGTTATTCCACTAACAGACATGATTTCTTGGGTAAACAAAGCCTTTTACCATCTTTCAGGGGGAAATCATTGTATGCGACATAGGCCAACTATATTCAAGCAGATAAGTTTATTACAATCAATTAAGAGGTTGTAGTACAATTACATGGCATCTATACATTGAGTAGCATTTGTGGCTGTTGATGAAAACCTCCTGAGCATGTTTTTCTAGCAACGCTGTAAGAGGGTTGTAGATCACAGAGTTTGGATGAGAAACAGCACAGAGGAAGCTTTCTGCACTGACAAACTGTTGTTTGGCCGCATCAGCAGCCCCCTCGAGAGATTTCATCCAATTGCTCGTCCACAGTGGATGCCCAGACACCTGCACAGATGCAGGCCTGTCTCTCTTCTTAACTTGTCTACAGCTGTCTCTTGTTAAAACTCCTCAGATTTACCTCATGAATTAAAGCTGAACACTTTTGGAATAGTATGTAGAAACACCACAAAGTTTGAAGGGATTTTATAAGTAGTAGTATTTTCCGTACTATAAGGTGTATTAAAAAAAGCCTGATTTAAAAAAAGACACCAGTCTATCTCTTTCTCTACATCTGCCTTTAGTGCACAGTTCTGCGCTGCTTTGAGTCTACAGAACTATGCAACCCTGCACACCCGCAAACTCATATTGAAGACTAGTCGTGTGCAGCTTAGAGAGAAAAATAAATTAAAACAGAGACAATTAATATAGATGTTATATAACATGTTTTTACATTTCTTAAAATCGGTGATGTCTGCTGTTTAAAAATAAAATAAAAGTAGTGAGCATGGTGTCCGAATTGCTTTTAAAATTCAGGGCAATAGATAGTCCCGCACTATACAGTTTTTTAGTAGTTAGGGAGTAGGGAGGGAATTCAGCTTTTTTAAGCGTTACTAACAAGGTTGGGTGTTAGCATGGCCACAGTAATGCTTTTTTTAGTGGTATCAGTGTTGTAACGTGTTGCAAAAAAGATTGAGTCACAGGTATGAGCAATAACGGCTAACGTGTAGCGCGTTACCGACAAGTTCTAGAGTTATTGTGGACTCAGTTAAAAATGTCTTATTGACTGATAGACTTACCTCTGAATCTTTGTGTGGTTTAATGCGCCTCTTGGTGCGCACCTAATGATCTGATTTAAAAAAGAGAACATTCAGGTGCATCTCTTGATCCAGCGTCCCCTATAGTGCAGAAAATACGCTAGGGTATTTGTTTTATACTACAGCAACCATTTCTTCCCTCCTCTTTAACTGTCCCTGAATTTTTTTAATTTTTTTTTTCACTTCTTTTGCTGCTACTTTTGATTTTTCTATTGGAATAATCTTCCCAGACGAACGGGCTTTTCCCAGGAAATTAGCCACAAATAATGAATCAATCACTCTTATCTGCGCCACCGACTTCTTTTCCCCCCAAAAAACACTTTTTCCACTCAAGTTTTAATCATATAATCATTCTACATGGAACAAGATTTAAGGGACTCATTAATTATCTTGCTTGTCAGACAGCGAAGCCACTCTCCTCCAGAAGATGAAGATGCTAAAGTACATAAAAGCAGTTTATAAATGTACAGAGAAGAGAGGTCGGGTCTAAATATGTTACGCAAAGATTTAAAGTCCCGCAGTCGCCAAGTGGAACAGAAATTTGGTGTCAGCAAAGTATTTGCTGTCAGCCAGCAGTTTAAATAAATGGCCGCTCCTTGCCCTGTCCAACGAGCCTGCTAATTGTATTTTCTCTTACTTGGTGGCCTTTTGTTGGGCTCCATCAGTCTTCTGTGGCATGTATAAAATGACAGTCCACCTAGTTGACATTGTGAATGGTGGTCAGGTCGAGCCCCCGCTCGCCGCTCAGGCCAAGAGGTTGGCTCAAACATTTCCCTTCGCCTCATTAATTCTCTCGAAAAAAGAGGTAGGCAAGACTTCCATTATTCTTGGCGGTGTGCCACTTCCTCTGCAAAATATAAGTGAGGACCAGGGAAATGTCTTTTCTGTTAATTTCGTGAGCAATGGCAGAGTAACCATCAACATCTTTTACCGTTTTTTTTGTAAGCCTTATTGAATGGAAGAGTGCCACAAAAAAGTGCCCAGAATATCAACTAAGCATCGTGTAACAACAGCATCCTTTGAGCAATTTACATTTTCGCTGCCCCCACGCTGGGAAGCAGATTGCAAACATTTCCGAGTCCGACGCAGACTTTTCCTTTGACATTTGGAGCATAATGTCTCCATTTTACGGAAGCTGCTGCGACATTTTCCCCCCATTAAGATGTTAAAATACAATTTTTTATGAAAAGAAAACTCCAAAGCATTATATTTAGCATTTCTCTTTGATAATTCCCAAGAAAGGAACTTCAGGAAAACAGGTCTACAAAGACGTGGGGGAATTGTCAAGTTCACAAATGACACGTTATGGTCCAAATCAGACCAAACTCATTTCTTGTTTTCAAATGTCAGCGCAACACTGTATGAATACAAACGTTTAACATTTATTGGCAAATAATAGAAGGTGGACAAGGCATTTGTAGTACTGACATTTTAGATCAGTGCTCATAATGTGTCCTGGGGAAGCTGTAAACCTGCTAATGTGTTAGTGGGTCTCAACGGCCCAGAATAAATTGGACAGAAAAGCAGAAAGGGGAGTAAGGGAGCCGGAGAGCAGCTGAAGGGGGAGAAAAAAAAGAGGAAAGAGAAGGAGGAAGATGAAAAAGAAGAGAAAAGAAGCAATGAGGGTTTTGTTTAAGCTGCTTTTTTTCCAAAAGAAATTCTCAGCGAAGAGAGCTGCAGGAACAGAGAATTACAGGGGAAGAAAAATTACTATTGTCGCAGGCAAAGACAGTGGTAAATGGCAAGTCATTTTGCAGTAATTTACAAATCGCGGAGTGGAAACAAAATTAGATTAAGAGGGTCTGTTGAAATGGACCTGATAAACATCACTATTAATTATGTTGCTGTCTAGAGAAAAGATTATTTATTTTTGTGGGAGAGAGTGAAACCACGACACAGGTGATTGCTCCGGAATTTTAGGGGACTCATTTTTCCTGGGCACGTGCACATTTAAGCACAACAGCAGGGGAACTAGTCATTCAATCAAGCGTTGCTAATGTCTACATTATTATACAGGGCGATAAGGGCTTAACCTGACCTATGGGAAAGAACAATCACAGTTAATGTCACTGTGTCACAACTGACATTGATGGTGGAGGCATTGCTCGCCATGCTCTGATTAGCTGCAAAGTTGTTGACACTAAAGCTATAGGTGAGCACGCAAACAAATGCTTCCCTTAATAATCACTGGCACAACATTACTCAACAAACGTAGGCTTCCTTTGCAAAAAAGGAGGAACTTTTTGCCATGTTGCTCACACATTCTTCATTCTGTTGTAACTCAAAGACAACAATGCTAGGCCAAACTGCAAATTTATACAAAAGCAATTTCATCAAAAGACAATTGAACTTATACAAGCTCTAAGTTTGGAGATCAAGACTATACCAGAGCACACAGCAACCTCATATTTCACCCCCCATGCTGCAGGACTGTGGATCAGATATCAGAGAGCATACTCAGGTGAATCAATACTTCCAGATGAAGCAACGCACCATGCCACTATATAATCCCAGCTGGATGGGTCAGAATGACCAAGAAAATATATCCAAGGTCCAGGTGAATACTCAATTCTGATTGGCTGTAGGGTGTTGATTAAAGTGTGATAACGCACACCTAAAAAGAAAGTTCTGATCTCATAAGACGCATGTGCTACATTATTGGGCTGACCTAGACAGCAGTTATTAACTAGAACAACAAAACTTGAAACTGAGGTGGACATACATTATTCCACAGTTTTTCATGACAGCAAGACAGTAGAAAAGACATGAGGGATTTTACAGTTTCATTTAACCTGTTTGGTGAAATTCATCATTTTGAAGATGGATGCAGCAGAAGAAAAAAGAAAAAAGATTATAGATAACATACAAGAAGATGACACTGAGGAATTAAACTATTTAGACTTTGTTTCTTTGAAACACACTTTTGCTTCATCTGGACAAAAACAAGCAATAAGAGGTAAACTTTTCTTCTGACCTGATGCTTTGTTTAACTCATGACCTCCTGGAAATACAACACTTTCCTCTGCTGCTGCAGAGTGAGGTCAGTGTGAGCTCTGTAGCTGGTACAATGACAACAGATCGCACTGTGTATTAAATAGTCCTTTTTTGTGAAAAAACCCATTAAAAACTAAAATGTAACAAGGTTAAAGTTCTAATATTTGATTGAGTATTTATATCTTCTGTAATGGGATATATGGGGTAATGCCCTTTGACATGTGCATTATGTGAAGTCAGAAGCTGGCTGCTTCAACAAAGTCGGGCATTATACCTTACAATTATGACAACACCAAAAAACAACCAAAAAAAAGCCAACATATTTTTTCCTTTTTTAATAGACGTGTACATGCTCTCATATATAACTTTTTTCCAACCTTTGTATGTTTTTAAGGTCTTTTTACAGAAGCTTTGAGTATTCCTGGAACTGTAAAATATTTTATAAAAGAAATTTGCAGTTTGAGAACATTTGAAAACAAAGAAAAGGAGAAGGAGAAATAAAAGAGAAGGCCAATGCTGGCATGATGACCGGTTCTTTTTTATTTTTTTATTTTTTTTGAAGATGTGCAGTTTTAACATTTTGTTAATGTTCTTAGCTATTGATGTCTCCAGCAATGAAAAAGTTATGGAAACAAATGTGCTTTCACTGTTTTTGTCAGGTATTCATTGCAAGAAGGTTTTCTGAATTTAAATAAAAGTCTATAATTCACCTAGTGGGCAATGGGTTTTCTGAAAGGCCAAGCAGTTAATCTCTCCTTCTGTAAAAGCCTGTTATGATAATCATTTTAGCCTTTTAGCCAGTGTTGTCTCTTTAGTTTCACTTTGTTCTGTTAAGATAAAAAAGACTGTTTTTCATTATGCAGAAAATACAAATTTTGTTTAAAAAAAAGAACTTAAAATGAGTATTGCAAATGAAACAAGACAAAAAAAATGTGGACAGTAAGCAAAGCAATTATGTTTTGGAAGCAATAGCCACTGCAGCAGGCATTTGCTCCAGTTAATATGTTCTACTCTGTAAGGAAAGATTGTTTCTGTCTTAAAGACCCACTGTTTCCAACAACGTTTTTGCATCTGCTCCAAATTTTAATAACAACAATTTGAGTAAAGATATACTCATAAATGCAATTTTAAGCCTAATTTTCCTCTTATAAATCCTCCTTTATCAGAAAATGCCACAAGAACATGTTAAAATAACCAAAATACACTTTAAATCGGATTGAGTCTTTAAGTATGCAGACAAAATCAAACCCCTTTTCAATAAATTCTCCTTTTTTTCCTGCATGCATGTTGCACTGCACAGTGGTGTCTTGTACGACAAGTTGGGGACAACACTTGGTTTACTTTGTGCCTGTCACTCGTGCACACATCACACATCCCTGCTTGCTGACAGGAGGAGCTCGCGTTCCATCACTTTCCATCTACTTGGCAGGTTATCCCCAAGTCATTAAGCCAATGCACGAGCAATCAGGTGGGAAAGTAGGAGTCTGTGGGTGTAGAGTGGGAGGGGACGGGACCGGCCCCAGTGCGCCATCCAGAGGACGACATCTGGCAAGACAGCACACCCAGGTCAGGCTATCTGAGGTAAGAGCACTTCAGCGAGCACTTCATAGATAGCTCACTGTCTGTCCCTGGCAGCTTGTCATACATCATCACTGAGCAGTGATGTCAGGTGGGAACGTGATTCATTTTTCTTTACCATTCTGAGAAATAAGGCCTATAAATCATTCTAAGCTTTGTCTTGTGCACAGGTTCTCCTTTTCAACCAATGTGACGAATCTTATTTGGTCCCTCTGCCTGGCCGGGACCTTGTTTTGCACCCCGTGTGGCACAGAAAGAAGTCATGTGCCAAACAGGGAACTTAGCGAGTCCACCAGAAGACAGATGTTAGTCACTTACACATGATTGTAAATACCTTTCTCAGAAAAATAGCAAAAAGTGTCAAGACACGGAAAAGCTGCGCACACATATTCAGAAACGATTAACATGTTGTTCATAACTCTAATTGTTACTATGGCCATTTGTCATTTTTCTAAGTGTGACAGGGAGAGAAAGATGCTCAGACAGGATCAAAGTGAACATGCTGATGGAGTGTCAGCGGAGTCAGTGGATGTGAAGGATTCCAGTGCACTACCACACCCGTAGACTACATCGCATTTAATTTGTCTGCAGTGATGAGGACACTGGTGATAGGAGGCAGAATGTCAGACAGGCGTCCAGTTATGAAAAGCTTTTCTGTTAATTTTGCAGATGCCCTCCTGTTTTTGTAAGTAATTTGACTTATTTTTAACAAGACTTTCCATTTTCATTCTCCTTGTAAGAAAGCGACATTAATGGAGGCTTTTACAAAAGTACGGCAGGAGAGGTTTTCTTTGAAAAAAAAATAAAAAAAATACAAGACCTGATGTGTGTTATGAGGAGCCCTGAACATGTACATATATATATATACTCACACATATACTCTTTAGAGTGACCAATTAACCTATGCAGCATGTTTTTGGACAGTGGGAGGATGCCAGAGTCCCTGGAGAAAACCCACACAGGCACGGGGAGAACTTGCAAACTCCACACAGAAAGGTCCCCCATTGGTGACACTGTTTCAAGTCCCCCAGCAAGGACTTGAACTGGGGACCTCCTTGCTGTGAGGCAAGAGCGCTAACCACTGCACCGCTGTGCACCTCTTTCTTAGTATTTCTTTATTCAAATTGGCTTTTATTCAAATAAAATATTTTTCAACAGCATTTTCTCATCTGCTCCTGTTTCACAACCCTTTGAATAAAGACATTTCTTAGTATTTTTTTTGTTGAAATTGTTGTTAAAAATAGAGCAGATGAGAAAATGAGGTTGAAAATATTTTATTTGTGATGTAGAAAATAGGCTTCGCGGCCCACAAGATTCTTGCTCTCAGCCATGGGGAGGGGATGTGTGAGGGGATGTGTTTTCTAATCTGTTGCAGCCACCTTGCAGAAACTATGTACTAGAAAACGTCACATTTTTGTTTTGTTTTATTTTTGTTAAAGTTGGCATAATTATAATTAAAATGCCACTGGAAACGCTTTTAAAATAGATACAAATATGATCGGAGTGGGTCTTCAAGTAATGATGGATAATCTAGATATGATGAGATGAGATATTTTTTTTAGAAAAAAAGGACATCTTGAAATTTCAAAAACTCTTTTGCTAGTCCCAAAAATATTGTTTATGTCCTCATATGCTTGAAGATAATCAAGTCCCATCCGGAATTAACTGTAGATTGAAATGATCCATAGAGAGATGTCTCTTTACTGTTGAAAATGCAATTTAAACATAGGATACAGTTGCTCATAAGACCTAAACATTTTTAGTAAGTCCTTTTCTGAAAATGTACTGAGTTTGTTAACATTTGATCTAAAAACAATTATTCATTTTCATTTAACTTCAGCTAACAATTATCTTCATCTGCTCATCTGGCAGGTGGGGCCAATGTTCTTGAGAGAGGGAGAGAGAGCTGGGCAGGGAGCAGAGTTGACGGCTGAGCGAGGAGGGCCTCATTGTCACTGTCCTGGTTTGTTTGTTCCTCTGTTTCTTCTTTTTGTCCTCCTCAGTCTTAAACTGCTGGGTTTTGTTATTTTGGCTTCTGGTTGGGCCTTGGTAGTCTTTATTTGTGGACCTTGTTTCTTTTGAAAAGTTAGACTTTGTTAGGTATCCATAATTTAGCTGCTGACTCAGATGGTCAAAGTGGCTGAGTCAGCTGTCTCTCTGACATATTTTATGTTTGGCCAGGGTTCCAATCCCTTTGTTATGCTTTTGTTTGAAACAGCACAGTAATAATTTTTCTTTTGCTTTACAGGACACAGAATTTCTTCTTGCTTTCCAACAAACTGTGTTCCCAATTTTCCTGGTGTCCATTTTCCATATGTTATGATCCCCTTGGTCATTTCTCCTGGACTGAGGCAGGTTTGCCTGTCGGGGCAGTAACACCCTTTAACATCGGAGATGTCGCTGGGAAACCCTAAATACCACATGCAATTTCACCTATCGTAATCCCTCAACAGTTGATGCGATAAACGTGAATCAACTGATTTTGATGCAGAGAAAAATGGCTTTTCATATCGGCTTTACACTGAGTGTTATGTGTGTGAGAAGTGTGATAGTGCCCATTTTTAAGAATAAGGGAGATGTGCAGAGTTGTGGCAACTACAGAAGAATAAAACTGATGAGCCATACAATGAAGGTATGGGAAAGAGTAGTTGAAGTAGACTAAGAGCAGAAGTGAACATTTGTGAGCAGCAGTATGGTTTCATGCCAAGAAAGAGCATCACAAATCCAATATGTTCTTTAGGGTGTTGATAGAGAATTGCAGTGAAGGTCAGAGAGAACTACACTGTTTGTAGATCTGGAGAAAGCTTATGACAGAGTGCCCAAAGAGGAACCCTGGTATTGTATGAGGAAGTCTGGAGTGACAGAGTACTATGTTAGAGCAGTGCATGACATGTACGAGGGCTGTAAGACAGTGGTGAGGTGTGCTGTATGGGTAACAGAGGAGTTCAAGGCGGAGGTGGTATTACGTCAGGGATCAGCTCTGAGCCCCTTCCTCTTTGCAATGGTGATGGACAGGCTGACAGGTCAGACAGGAATTACCATGGACTACGATGTTTGCAGATGATATTGAGATTTGTTGCGAGAGCATGGAACAGGTGGAGGAGAAGCTAGAGAGCTGGAGATTTGCTCTGGAAAGCAGAGGAATGAAGGTTAGCCGCATCAAGAATGAGCACGTGTGTGTGAATGAGAGCGACCCGAGTGGAAGAGTGAGGTTACAGGGAGAAGATATAAAGAAGGTGGAGGATTTGAAGTATCTAGGGTCAACAGTTCAGAGTAAAGGAGAGTGTGGAAAAGAAGTGAAGAAGCGAAAGCAGGCAGGTTGGAATAGATGGAGAAATGTGTCAGGTGTGATGTGTTAGAGTTTCTGCTAAAATGAAAGGAAAGGTGAACAAAACTGTGGTGAGACCAGCCGTGTTGTTCAGCCTAGAGACAGTGGCATTGAGGAAAAGACAGGAATCAGAACTGGAGGTAGCAGAGATGAAGAAGCTGAGGTTCTCTTTGGGAGTGACCAGGATGGATAGGATCAGGAATGAGTACATCGGAGGAACAGCACATTTTAGAGGTTTTGGAGATAAAGTCAGAGAGGCCAGACTGAGATGGTTCGGTCATGTCCAGAGGAGAGACAGTGAATATATTGGTAGAAGGATGCTGAGTCTAGAGCTGCCAGGAAAGAAGTCTAGAGGAATACCAAAGAGGAGGTTTGTGGATGCAGTGAACAGATATGGTGTTAGAGTAGTGGATGCGAAAGACAGGGTTAGATGGAGGAAGCGGATTTGCTGTGATGTCCCTGAAAGGGAAAAAAACTGAAAGGAGATTTTTTTAAATCCAAAAAGTAAACATATATGTAATTCAATACACTTTATTTTAAAACTATGTTTGTAAAAACCTAAATTTATCTGAAAAATTGCCAACATCTTTGTGTTTATTCTCAATGTTACAAGACAAGCTTTTTTCTTCAAAATTGTATATACTGATATCAAATCCCAATTTAAACAAAAGTAGTTCACAAATGTCAGCTGGAAGTTTTAGAGCACCATGTTTTACTCTCCTGACTAGCATTTTAGAAAAGTGTTTTACAATTCATGGCAACATTTTTCAATGTCTTGCCCATAGGCACAAATAAAATTTGTTTTAGAGTTTGAACTCAACTGATCTGAGGACAGCTGTTCAACACACTGAGCTGAAGCTAACTCTGTTGTGAACAGGAAGATCAGAGACATCAGACCTAATAACGCAGTGGAAGTGAAGGTTCAATATAATGGGACCCAATGCCTCCCTGCTTGACACTCAGCATTAAGGTAGGATTGGGGGGAGTTAAACCACCAAATGGTGACTGAGTGCAGCTTTGACCGTAGCCAACCATTCGCCCAGAGGACAGGCCAAATGCGGAGAACAAATTTCACACACCCAGGTGTGGCAACTGATGTGAACTTATCTTGAACTTTAACCTGACAGGTTTTCTTTTTTGTTCTCGCTGCTCCTTAATAATAATAATAATAATAATAATAATAATAATAAAAACTTTATTCTAACAGGCATGATCAGCACTGTTTAAATTAACTTGGCAAGGCTTGTATTAAAAGGAAAAAAAAAAAAAAACTAATTGTATCGCAGTTTCCCAAACTCAAATAAGCAACAGACTATGACAGTTGCTTTCAGGCTGACAATATTTACAAAAAGAAAGCCAGTGAAGATGTGAAATTTCAAGCCAAGAACACAAAACAACACATTTTTGCCAGATTTTACCCATAATTCCCAATTGGGCAAAATATCTGGGGATGGTCCGAATGGCTAATTGGTACAAAAATCTGTTCATGTGAGGGGTGAAGATGTAAATCTGCAAGTCTGAGAGAAGAACAGACCAAACCAAACAATCAGTTGTGTTGTGTGACTTGACATTTTAACCTAACATGTTGCCAACTAGCAAAAGTATAAAAAGTGTCAAAACATAATGGAAAGTGGTAGGAATATCAAAGCATATGTCTTGGGTAGAGCACACTAAAGCAGAACTGAGCCACAGAAATCTGGAAGTATTTGGTCAAGTTGTGTCAAGGAAAACTCACATTTCATGAGATGGTTTTATGCAATGTTGGGTAAGTTATTTCTCAAAAGTAATTTGATTACTTTACTTACTTACTGAATCAAACTTTTTATACAATTGCTTATTACAGTCATTGCCTAGTTAAAAAACTAATTCTCATTACTCAAACATTACTCCTTACTTTACTTTACTTTTTTCACTCATATACAAATTCTCAACGGAAAAACAGCTTTGCACAAACAAGATTCTCTTGTCTTTCATTTAACAGGGCTCCTTTGAAAAACAGGACATCTGTGGTTAAATAAAGGAAAATAAAAATAAAATACACTCGATTTTTAAAGAAATAACCTCGTGCAAGCTGTGAACATGGTTCAAGACATAACCTGGCTTTTTTAGAATTCAGACAAAACTGTGAATAATGACATAAAAATAAGTTACTTTTGTGGTCTAAGCTACTGCTCAAAGTCAAATGTGGAAAAAAATTTTACATGTTAAATGTTACTAAAACAGGGAGAATTATTATAGGAAAAAAAAAAAAAAACAGCTCGCAGGAAGGAAAGATGTGTGATTTGGTGTGGATTTTAGACCCATTTTTTCAAGCACGATAAGGGGTCCCTGTCATATTTTTGGAGATTTCTTCCTCTGTGATCTCATCAATTTTTGTGAGGGTCATCCATTATGTCCAAACTTCATTTTCACCACATACTGGATGTGCGTTTATTTTGTTGAGTTTTCGAGTGAGTGTGACATTTTTTTCTCAAAGGCTCAGTTGGAAAGAAGAATTGCAAAAACAATCTGGTCCTTCCAGTCCAGGACTACTGTGGGCCATAAAACAAGACGAGTATTCCAAGCCTTTTCTTTTCTTCCTTTGGGTTTAATTGGTGGGTGGCATCCTATGTTTATTTAAAGCCTTTCTAATGAAACTTCCTTGTTAAGTGCAGCAGAGCGGAGGACATTGTGGCAGAGTGAGACTAAAGAATCCTTCCCCTGATTATTGATGGAGTGAAGGGGTGCTGCAGCCAGGTGGACACAATCAGCACCTAAGCACTCTCCCAAGCTATGCCCTTTGCACACACACAGCAAAGCGGAAAAAGTAAAGTTGCAGAAAAGTTTAAGATATTGCTTTTTTTTTTTTAAAAAGCATGAATATGATTTTTGTCATAATGTTGCATTCTCTCAATTTATCCTTCACGTGTAAACCTGAAAATTCACTGAGCTGTGAGCTGCACCTCTATGCTCCACTTTTTTGAGTGTATTTTTATAAGCTTCTAATTGATATCTTCTTCCCTGTGGAAATTACTTATTCTCGTGAGCTTTCTATACCTCCCTCCCCTCCCTTAACCTCATGATACCGATCTTTTTTAATTAAGTAATGACTTTCAAATGAATCTAAGATCATGTGTGAGAGAAGGCACTTATCCTTAAAAGTATCTCAGGCTTGATGGATTAATTGAAGGGGAAGTAGGCCATGTGTCTTGTGCATTAACAATCCCCTCCATTGTCATAAGGAAGAGACATAATGGAGCTGCACGGATAGGATCTGCACTTGCAGATTGTCCAGTTTATGACATGACAAGACAAAAAGTTACACTTGAGTGAGATGTAGTTAGTTGCAGTTATGGTACCTTTACATGTGCATCTGACTTGCAATGGAGAAAAAGTGAGTCAATTTTCAGCTGTGCCAAAATCCATATTCACTGTAACACTACTGCTCCACACTCCCTAGTGAGCTCAACAAATGTCACACAATCAACCACAACATTTATTCCTGGACTAAACCAAGTGAGACCAATCAATTGAGCTGCTCTGTGGTCAGAGCCCCTGTCAAAAGGAAGTATGGACGGTTTTTTTTTCTCAAAAGAAAAAAAAAAAAGATAGAACATAAAATGAAATCACAGCAGAGAAGTCAGAGAAAGTGACGTGAATAAAATGTTTCTTCTTTTCTCTTCTCTCTGTCTCCCTTATTTTTTTTTCCTTGTGGTTGCACAAAAGATGTGAGTGTTTCCACTTCCATTTCCTGATCTTGAGCTTCTCTTTTCTCTCATCAGCGTGCCGCGATGATTAAGCCAGATTGCATGACTAAATAGTCAAGCGGAGCTTACTCTATTTGATATTTATATTCCTATTGAAGTGCTCTTGTTCCTGAAGTTTTAATTGGATGCTAATAAATAAATCATCCAGTCTCTTCCTCAACAGATGTGCAAGGGAACGCTATGCCGCATAATATCTGTCTGCTTTGCAGGTGTGCGTGCATGCCTCGTGTCACCGGTGCATGGGATGAGATTTACCAGCCAGGCCCCCTTAATCTCTTGTGCGGGGGCTCAGTGAAACTTGACAAAACAAACATAAAGATGTGATAGGATATGAGATTAATTTCTGTTTTTTCGCTCTTGTTTTATACGGGAATGTTTACTTTTTTGACACGTTGCAGGAAGCGAAAATCTAATTTAATTTTTGGAAACTAGAAAAAATAAGAATCTCACCTATAATATTCACAAATGTGCATGATTTATTATGGTTGGGGGAGAAGAGAAAGATAAGTTTTATGCACAGTATTTAAGAGAATTAAGAAGAAAATAGGAACTTTGATCACACAGACCAACAGCAAAAAGTCTAAAAAAGAATTAAAAGAAATTGTTTGTCAATGCTCTTCTGTATATTGTCTTTACAAAAAAAAAAAAAAAAAAACACACACACACACACACACACAAGGATGCAACAGCTATTGGTATTACATTTGTGTAATCTAGTCCTTGCTGAAAGAAATTGCACTGAATCGTTCCCTCTTCACTGGTAGATGAGTAAGAGATATTTACATTAAGCTGACTATTATAGGAACTAATGGTTGCTGTTACTAGAAGACACTGTTCAAGCCATTATTCTGAAGAAGGCATTAAGGAAAAAAAATAACTTTACCAATCTGTAAGATGTGAGAAGTTGTCACACTTTTCAAATGGCAAATACTGTTTATATATTTTTGAACAAAACATTTTAACCATAATTTTATTTATTTATGATCAACATGACCTTAAATATAAATAAATATCTACATCCATGTTATTAGAATGACTGAGGAAAAGTTTCTCTGACCCCGTCATGAAAAATATCCATCCATCCATCCATCCATCCATCCATCCATCAATGTTATTCTGTTCATTTGGGCCTAGGCCACGGGGGCACCAGTCTACGCTAGTTGCTCAGACTTCCCTCTCCCCGCCCATTTCCTCCAGCTCCTCTGGGGGTATCCTGAGGCGTTTCAAGGTCAGCCAGAGACGTAGTCCCTCCAGCATGTCCTGGGTGTAAAGATGTAACCAATATTTCTGACAGGAGACAAAAAGTAAAGTAACCCGGCTCCCTTTAAAAAGAGGCGGAGCAAGCACGTGTTTTTATCAAAGGGCTAATTCTGCTGTTTGATGAGTTGGAACAGTCTCACTGCTTCCAGTCAATTTGGTTGCATTAATGTGAACTAAGGTAGCACTTTACACTGCATTGACTGAGCAAAAGAAAAATTCCAAGTAGAAGGAATTGAAAAACAGGTTTAATACATGTCCACAGTCATTCTTTTCTACCCAAGACAGTCTAGTAACTTGCCAATGTCTGGCAGCAAGAGCAAGGCCTAAAATCCTGCAGGTGATGATGGTAATTAGCAGCAGATGTGCAGCAGACATGGGAGGAGCCAATTGGAACCTGCAAACAAACAGACACACACATATTTTGCCACACAAAAAGAAAGAGGAAAAACAGGAAGAGAGGGGCAACATGGCAGGCTACAAAGGCAAATGATAAATCTGTGGTGTGTGTGTCCTGCCAAGTTTTTAGCCTTACTGGGGTTTTTAGCCAAAACATTGTCCAGTGGGCCACAAGACTATCAGTTAGCTAACTGTGCTAATTATCTCTAGTTCAGGGGATTCAAACAAATGGGAGAGACCAAAGAAATTAACTTCAAAAGTTGGTGAAAGGAAATATGCTGCACATTTTTGTATAAAAGAGTGCCAAGTCATTGGAAATGTACAGTCTAAAGATTAAAGAATTTCAAACACTGAAACTTTAAGCTCTTGCTAGAAGAAATAAAAAAAAAGTTTTAAAAGAGGTAGTTGTGACAAAAATATTGTCCTTCTTCTTTTGCTTTCTTATTTTTTCGCCTGTGAATAGTTACGTCAAAAGATGACTGCTGATTATATTTGACCCTGATCCCAAAGCTTTTAGCTTCAAGTCAGATCTTATGTCTTGTTCAAAGTTATCTGAATCTTTTTGTTAGAGTCTATATGATCACCCATATTGTTTTGTTTTAAAACCAAAAATTATGGAGAGGCATCTTTTCAATACTATGGCCCCCGTCTATGGAACAGTCTGCCGGAGGACCTGAGGACTGCAGAGAACATAGAGGTTTTTAAGAAAAGGCTCAAGACCTATCTTTTTAAATTAGCTTTTAGTTAGTTTTTATCATGTTAATTTATCCTGTTTTTATTATTTTTATCATGTTTTATGATTTTACGTCGGATTATTTATAGCTTATTTGGATATTTTTATTCTCATGTTTTATTGCTTGTTGCTTTTATCAAATGTTCCATTTTAATTTTAGGTTTATATTTTATTATTTTTAAATCCAGTGCCTCCTCGGCTGGGTCCTCTCCCTCTGGGTCAGCTACGGTTCAGCTGTTGCAGCTCTAGATGGGGACCTGCCTCGCTACCTTGCTGTGGTGGGGCTGGGTCCTCGCCTGTGATGCTGCATTAGACTGACTATATGGTTGTCCACGGAGGAAGAGGACCCAACTATAATGGGTCCACCAACCAACTTTCTCCTTGCTCAGCCTGTTTCCCAATGGGTTCCATCAGCTATAAAAAAAGATGAAACAGAAATAATTATCATCAAATATATGTTTTATGAGAAGGGTTTAAGCTATGCATGTCTCAATTAACCAAGTTGTCAACAGTACTGGGGTTTGATGATTTTTTTTCCCTTGTGACAAGTCTGTACCAAAGTTTGTTGTCTTTATCCATCCCTACAGTAGCTATTCACTCTCTGCTCACATTCATCCAAAGTACCAATAACAAAATAATAGAAATAGGTGTTTTTTAAACATTAATTTATATAAAAAAAACAAAACAAGAAAAAAAGAGGATATTTTCCACATTATAGGGCACACCAGATCACATCTTCAATGAGTTATCTATTTTTGAACTTTTCTCATATAAGGCACACCAAACCAAGTAATTATAGAAACTTATTTGTAATATTAACCACACTAGAAGCGTTAGTCATGTTAGTGAATTTACAATAACTGGAACTCCTAACCTCATTTGCAATCATTATAAAACCAGATGATAACAATCAAACAAATTTTGCTGTAACTATGGTAACTCCCAACCTATAACATGTAAAAAAAAAAAAAAAAAAAAAAATCCGGCACCACTACACATTAGAGTATAGGTAGAAAAAGGCAGACTGACATTTTGACAGAGTGCTGTGTTCCTCTCAAAATCACGTTGACATCAGAAAGCACCACCAGAATTATTCCCTATACCACATTTTTCAGATTATAAGTAGAGTGCCTGATTTGCTGTGATTTTTTTT
>BSAI01000162.1:7330265-7357163 GCA_036245035.1 Adrianichthys oophorus
CCCCCCCCCCCCCCCCCCCCCCGGGACTCCGGTCCAGGCTCATCTCTCCCACAAACACGATTTCACAGTGAATCCGTGGCTCTTGTAAAATGGCTATGTTTCTGTAACAAGCTGCAGTGATTCAGTCAGAGACCGACCCAATCCAGACCCACCAGAAGTACATCACCCTTCAACCCATATCAATAAAAAAACCACTTTTTCTCCTTTCAGAGAAGATTTATAAATCAATGAGCCTGGGCTGGTGTTGGAAATTGTTCAGAGCTGTCATTTTTCAACTGGGACTCCCGTCTTTGCAGATGACAGATGAGAGCCACCAAAAGGGGGCAGTGTTGATGTTTTTAAAAAAAAAAAAAGGAAGGTGGGACAGCCAGACAGGCTTCTGCAGAGGGTTGAAGGAGTGGGCAACTGCATCAGTGAGTGAATGGGTTATTGAGTGAAGGGCAGATAACATGCTTACTGCCTGACAGAGGGAAGCTACCGCGATCAGCATTGATCGCCGCCACATGGACAAGCAGCCTCTGCCGGTGGTGCCTCCACCAGCCCGCGGGGCACAGCCAGGCCTTGGATTATTCACCTACATGATTGCATCTCTGGGAAGATATTTTATCTGATACAATGTTAGATTTTGAAGTACAAAAACAACAGCAGATGTTTTTTCTCCTATTCTTTTTCCTTGATGTGACACGTTGAGCGACATTAGTTAAATGCTATGTTAAGTTTAAAGCTATTCCAGTAACATCTTTTCAGATCTGAGGAAGTTTTGCATTAAAAATCAGTGAATAAGAAAACACAAGAAATCACTGCACCTTTTTATTGTGTTCGGGTCAAAATCGACCAGTTTTCAAGTGTGAAAAATGGGTCGATTTTGACCCGAACACAGTCTAAGGGTTAAAATAAATACTATCTGTCAGGTCAGACTTATAAGGTTATATTTTACAGTACACAGCAGGGAAATGTCAAGTGAATCGCAATAAAAAGTAAAATGCTTCAAAGCTGCTTTTTAAATAAATGCAACTATTGTGATATCTACTTTAAACTGAATTAATTTTAGAGTTTAATTTTCATTATTTGTATTTCTTTTTCCAATAAAAAAGTATTAGGAGAAAGTTGTGATTTAAATGAAAATGGTTTACAGCGAACATTTTTTTTAGTATAACTGAGACATGAGTTCCCCTTAATTTATGGCAAAAATGGGAGTTTGAAAATTTAATTTGTACAGTTTTGTCTCAAAGACCTCGAACGAAATCCTCGCAGATCCTGCTAAATCAAAGAGGCGGGAAAAATCCTAGGCAACTTTAAGATGAATGAAGCTTTTCAATCCCTCCTTTTCCTCCTCCTGTTGCTTTTTTTCCCCTCATCTCTACTGACAAGCCTTTTACTTACATGGTCGATCGTTGTCAAAAAGAAGAGAAAAAAAAATCATATTAGAATTGCAGCTTGCTTGATTGTTTGGATTTTTCTTTCAGGTCAATGACGGCAGAGTATATATAAAGTGAATGAATTAATTGAAAAATTAAATAAAAATCAGAGCCCTATTCACAGTCGATGACTGTGTGAGATCAGTAGACACAAACACATATTCACTTGCTGCCCAAAACATTGCATGTTGGCTTTAGTTTCTCCTTCAGCATTCAATAAGACAGAATGAGAAGAGGTGGATAAAAAGATTTTTCAAGTGAAATCTATAATCAAGATCCCTCTACCTCCTCCTTCCCTGGAGTGACCGATTGGTATTCCGCTGGATCATCTGGCCCCCTATGGTTTTCCCAATCTCCCACTATGTAGGAAAGAATAGAGAGCCGCTAAGCCCCTTGATGGAGAATGTCTATCTGTGGATTAATGGTAGAAGAATAAATGAAGTCCAGGACGGCGTTTACATCTATCAATATAAAGCAGAAGATTAAGTATAAAGTTGGCAGAAAATGTTATTTGGTTTTATTTTAGCTACATTGCTACAAACACTGGCAAAACACTAAAGTTAAAGGATCCAATAGGTCATAGGAGTGTAGGATATCTTTTTGCATTGAATGGTAACAACAAGCTCAATTAGATGCTTCAACTGCAGCATCCAAACAATGAAAATAATGACAAAGTTTTTAACTGCAATATTCATCATTAAAAAGTGAATAGATCACTGGTTTAAAGACTCACTCTGAAAAAAAATCTGCTTTTGTAGCATTTTTCTCATGATGGAGGATATATATGAAGGAAATTAACTTAAATTTGCATTTCTGAGCATTTTTTATTCAAATTCTTGTTAATCAGAAGCAGATGAAAACATACGGTTCAAAAAGCCTTATCGCTGTGATGCTGAAGCTATTATGGCAAGCCCCAAGCTTCCCGCTCCGTTCCTTTCTATTGCATCCACTTGCAATAAAAAGATCCATGTACATCTTCATTCTCCTCTTCCGAGCTGGCATCTGGCTCAAAATTCTATGGCTGGATATCGCTGATATTGCACGCTATTTTTGTTGTACCGGTAATGTTAGGTTGGGGCTATAAGCTAGCAGGAAGCATGTAAACAGATGGACGACAGGTAGTGGGAGAATGCTTACTCTGCGCCAACAGTCCCACCTGCAACTCAGAGATAAATTTCTAATGAACTACTGCTGCTCTGCAGAAACTATGTCCTGGAAAACAACACAGATTTGGTTGTATTTTGCCTAAAAACGGCATGATCGTAATTAAAAGACCACTGGGAACGCTTTGAAACTAGATCAAATAATCGGAGTTGGACTTGAAAGTTATGTATTTGGGATTTTGACCTTGCTATGTTAAAAAATACAGTAGAAAGGAATCATTCTTGTTTTCAATATTGCTGTCTGTCTGAATTCCAGTTTCAGCCTCATCTTCCCAGCTGACACCACTTCAGCTGTTGCTGGATCCCATCTGCTCAGAATTTTGACACACTGTGCCTCAGACAGGATCTTCTGCATACTGTGACTGTAACCTGTGCTTATTTGAGTTTCACTCGCATTTCTGTCATTTTGAACCAGTCTCACCATCCTCTCCTAACCCATTGCATCAGCTGAAATGTTTGACCAGAGATCTGGCACTCACTGTGCCACCGTGTCTGCTCAAGAAGCATTTGCTGTAATCTGGACATATGGCGTCTGTGAATACTCCACTAAATCAGTAGTTTCAGAAATACCATAAAAGTAGGACATATTCAGAGGGACTCAAAATGTTTTTTTTTTTTTTTCCTGATCTCTGAACCACAGCAGGTCATTTTCATCATGGGATCTGTGTTTAAATTCAGCAGGAAGGTAAGTATTTGCATCAACCATAATCTAGCAAAGGGTATTTTCACACTATGGGCCCGCTCACAGCACATCGTCTGCAGCCAGCCGTGCCGAAAACATGACAGGGGGTTGATTGCTTAACATACCTAGCTTCACTCAAAATACTCCTTTACTATTTGTGCTCAAGCACAGTTACTATGTATACCAATACAGGTAATGGTTGTGTTACTACTTCTGCTTAAAACTAAAAACATCTTTTCTTCCATTAGTAATGTGTGGCTTCTTTTTGTTTTTGTTCTAATTATGTCAAGTCCAGCAGATATTTAACTTTGGCTCCAGGCTGGGCAGATGTATTTGTCATCAAATTTGTACTTTTTGTTTTATTTTGTTGAAATCCAAATGCATTGTCACTAATTGACAGTCATTCATTTCTTAAGATCAATAAGGATTATTTTTCATATTTATAAAGGCAAACTAGTTGTCATTTGCCAGATAACAGTATAAAAGTGATCATACTTTTTGGAACCTTTTTTCTCTTAGGAAGAAGTGCAGTGTTTGGTAAGTAATGAAAAATAAAAGTTATATCAGGAGTTTATAGGAATAAATGATGCAAAATATTTCATTACAGTTACAATTCAAAGAGCTGATATTTAAAATACAGCAATATTGTTGAAATGTAATGAATTTCTGTCTGAAACATTTTTGTTAAAAGATTATTAACACCTTCCTGTAAAATTTTCTTATGATGGAGTACAATTTTGAAGAAACTTGGGCTTAAAATTACATTTCTGATTATTTCTAATTTCAAATCATTGTGAATCAGGAGCAGATGAAAACATTTTGTTGGAAAAACATTGTAGTTGAGACGCAAAAGCTACAACAGCAAGCCATAAGCTTGCTGCTCTCCTCCATTCCGATGTATACTCTTGTAGATGACTAGATCCATGTGTATCTTTGTTTTCCTCATTCCAGCTGGCATCTGGCTCAAAACTCAAAAAAAGGCTGGGTAGCTCCAATATTTCTATATTATACATTATAGTTTCCATTTTTGTTGCTCCAATGTTACAACATTAATGTTAGGTTGGGGTTGTGAGGGGCTGTATGCTAGAGAGAGAGTGTAAAAAGATGGATGATGGGAAGTGATTGCTGGCTTACTCTGTACCAATGAACCCACCCATAACTAAAAAATACCAGTATAATCAAAATCAAAAGACAACTGGAAATGTTTATATAATAGATGAAAAGATGAATAGAATGGTTATATTTCATATTTAAAAGTTATATTTTATTGTCTGGGTGTGCTCCTAGTTAGGTTAAAGTAAATCTGGGAAGGCAATGGCTTTTTGTTGTGATCATTTTGTAAGTTAAGAGACAAGACTGAAGCTTTTCAAAAACTAATAAGTCGACAAATTTGACATTTGTTTTCACCACAATATCATTTTAAAAAGAATAAGTGGAAGTTCAAGAATATGCAAATACCTATCAAATCAGATTTTTGTGGTATTAAGTGAGACGAATTAAATCTTTTACATTTTAGCAGCGCACAAACTCTGTTTTTCCCTTTCTGTTTCTTTATAAGGAAGTTGAGCAGCTTCAAGTGCAACCAGCTTACTTTGGTGCCATGGAAACAGCTCATAATGCTATGATGATATCATGAATAAAATGTTAAACTTTAAAATATTCCACATTATAAGGTGAACTTGGTTTCTTTTTTAAAAAAAACAATTGGTTAATTCTGGTTGTGCTTACTGATTTCAAAGTAATTTTGAGAGATAAAACAAAATGACAAGTGTCAAAATGTCCATCTTTTTAAAAATTTTTTTACATGGCAAGCACGATTGGGACTTCTTGTGAACGTAACAGTGTTGGACTGTTTTTGTGTGACTAGCAAAGTTGTGAGTTAGTGTAGTCACAGTAACAGTTGTTTTAGTGGTATTGGTCTGTTTCTGTATGTGTTGCAAACAAAGTTGGGTGTTATAGGTGTCGTGAAACACAATTATTAAATTCTGACTAACTCACCAATTTATCTTTGACTAATTTCTTCCTCTTTCTTCAGGCGCCTTTTAGTTATATACCAAAGGTATAGGCATGGTGCACCTTATAGGTGTAATTTAAGTTCAAAAATAGACAATTCAGTGGCGGTGTCCCTTCTAATCCAGTGCGCCCTAAAGTGAGGAAAATTTGGTAACGATATTGTGAATTATCTGAGAAGCTCTTTTTAGTTTGATGTTTGTCAAATGTTAAAAGCATTTAAGACGGTATTAAAACAACTACTTATTCAATTTTCGTCAAGGTTTCTTGTTTACATGTTTCAAAAACATTCAAAACTATGAAACAAATAACATTTTAGAAAACAGAGCTAAATACACTTCAAGGATTTCAAATTTTAGAATGAATCGCATCAAATGTTATTTTTTGTCTAGCCTTTTAAGCTTCAATTCTAGATTAGCTGAGGAACAGTTCATGTGAAAGAAAAATCCGAAAACGTCACAAACAGTTTCAGCCTCACAGACAAGGTAACGTGTATTCTAGGCTACAATGTAGACTTTTATGTAAGAACAAGACAGTAGTTCAGATCACCTTGAAGTATTCAAGATTAAAAAGAAAGAAGCTATCTTTTAACAAATATATCATTCACGATTTAAAAGAAATCAGCTATCATTTGAAATCCCTGCAAGACTCAGAGAAAAACAAAAGACATCCTTCACATTTCAAAGAGCTAAAGAAATGTCTTGTGACGCGAGCTGAAATTCTTTTACAAAGATGTGAAAAGTTGGTAATGCAGTGAATGAAAACGATTACTTGAAGTAATTTTAAAACAAAAGTTGTTTTAAGTCTATAGAAAGATGGATTTTGCTTAGTTGTTTGCTATTTATTTAGAATTAGTGTGGGAGCCCAAAACTACATTAATGCAAAAAAGCCTAACGTTTTAAACTTTTTTATTTATATAGATAGATAGATAGATAGATAGATAGATAGATGCTGACACTGTGTGATTTAGTGCCATGCAGCACATGGTAAGTACCTTATCCTGCCTGACATCCTAAAACAACACATCCAGTGAAGTTCATGATACGTCATCTTGCTCCCCCCAAAAAAGATTAAGTTATGACTCTTCCAGTAGTGTCTTGCACTCAGATTATTGAAGCACCATTCTTATTACACCCTCAATAAATTTTAGATGACTGTCATAAAGTAATTTATGATCATAATTTGTTTTATTTTACCATTTTAAAAATAAGTATCATTAAGTCAATTTTTGAAGGAGTTGGTGTATCTCACAGTCAAACTGTAGCCACAAGGTAGACTCTGCTTTTCGGTCACACCCCTTAAGGTTATTGTGCTGACACCCATGTGAGCATTTAAATCCATCAGTAGAACAATGTAATCCAGCTAGTTCATTTTATGTTACCCCAGGCTGGGCACACACTAACTGTCAGGTCATAATGCAAAAAAAAAAAAAAAAAAGGGTCGGAGACCTGTCCCCCAATACAAGGGCACAGCAAAACAACACTCTTGTCATCTGGGAAAACAAGGGCTGAGACAGATTATTATAATATATCTACACAGGGAATCTGAAGTTTGGGCACCCCAGGTAAAATGTTACATTATTGTGCACAAAGGACCCAAGGAAAGATTGAAAAATCTCCTGAAGGCATCAGTTTACAGATGAGACATCCTTTTAATATGTCAAAATAAGACTTTATTTCCTTATTTACCCTTTCAAAATAACAAAAAAAAAAACAAAACAATGGTGTGGACAAAAGTTTGCAGAATTTATAGTACGCACCGCCCCCTTTGGAAAAGCTGAGACCTGACAGTGACAGGATTTTTCACAATCGTTTTCAAAGACCAGGTGATTTCAATCTGATATATTTGAAATAATCTGACTTTGCCCCAACAATCAGCATTATGGGTTCATCCAAGCAGCTGTCCAGAACAATGAAAGTGAAAATAGTTGATGCTCACAAAGCAAGAGAAGGCTAGAAGAAGATAGCAAAGCCTTTTTAGATGCCAATATCCTCTTTTCGGAATGTCATTAAGAAATGGCAGTCAACAGGTACAGTGGAAGTTAAAATAAAATCTGAAGTCCAAGAAAAATCTCAGACAGAGCAGCTTGCCGGATTGTGAGAAAAGCAAGTCAAAACCCACGTTTGACTGCAGGATCCCTCCAGAAAGACCTGCAGACTCTGGAGTTGTGCTACACCGTTCTACTGTCAAGAGATACTTGTACAAATATGGTCTGTCCAACTGTTAAGCATTTTCTAGTGGCCTTCCCAATCACCTGACCTCAACAGCATTGAAAATCTATGGATAGACCTGAAAAGAGCAGTGTGTAACAGACATCCCAGAAATCTAAAAGAATTGAGAGACTCTTGGCTGGAAACAAAAAGTGTTTACAAGCTGTGATACTTGCCAAAGGGGGCAGTACAAGGTACTAACTCTGCAGGGTGACCAAACTTTTGCACACACCATTATTTTGTGTTCTGTTACTTTGAAAGGGTAAATGATGGAAATAAAGCCCATTTTATCTCATCTGTAAACTGATGCCTTTAGGAGATTTTTCAATCTTTCCTTGGGTTCTTTATGCACAAAAATATACCATTTCACCTGGGGTGTCCAAACTTTCAATCCCCACTGTATCCACACTAGCTCTCACCCATGCCAACTGCAAAATAAAATCCAGTCAAGTCCAAGTCAGGAAGGTTAGTTGTAGACCCATTTGGAGGTGAGATTGGTTATGAAGCTGTTATTTCCCAGCCTTCCACTTTAGGTCTGACCCCATTCCAATATACCAATGAATATTTTAAAAAAAAGTTGTGAAAAAGAACAAAAACATGAATAAATAAATACTGAAAGGATTATGAGATGGAAAACATATGTGATGAATTTCATACTCTGGAGTGCCATGAAAATAATACAACTAGTCAGAAACTAAAATATGTTTTTTTCTCACTGAGAAAGGTCTTCTGCTAGTTGCTGAGCAATCAAAAATACTTTTGTATTATTTCCAAAACAAGTCCAGTCAGTCAATTTAAGAAAGCAGAAATCTGAGATGTGGAGGTAAAAAGATGAACACATGACAGCAATGAGCAAATAAAACTCAACAAAAGAAAATGTGTGAATCTGAACATCACCCTAAAAAACAAAAATCTTGCCTAGATGAAGAACCTAATAAGAGTGTAGGTCAAATAGCAATGATTTTAGGCAAGTACAATATGCTATCCTTCATCCTTGGCTATACTGTACAAAACTCTGACTTGAGTCTGGGTGGAAGGTGTCCAAAAGCCTTTAATTACAGTCATCACTGTAACATTTTGATGCAAGGACTACTTTCCTCCATAAACTCTGATGTTTGTATTATCTGTCTGCAAAGCCATTGCAAATCTGACACTTGAGCCCTGAAAAGTCTGAGACTTTTTCTTCTTGCAGATGACACAACTTCCAGATGCTTTAATCACACAACTCCATGAATTCCCTATGCTAATATAAAATGGCATATTCTAATATAAAATGACATATACCAGATGTGTGAACTCGAGTTATGAATTTGAGGACATTAGACTCGACTTGGACTTTCACGGCAGTAACATGTGACTTGACTCAGACTTTAGCCCTCTGACTTGGACACAATTACTATTTTCCCCAAAATCCAAAGGTTAAAAGGCATATTTACAAAGCCTGCGCCGTGGTCACTCTGTTTATTTACATCCGTGTGTGATGCCGGCACGACATCCAATCAAATTAGGACCAAGTTGGTTTGATCTGACAATCCAACCAATCAAATTGCAGAAAAACATTTCTCTGTGAGTTCCTGTTTGCTGGTGTTATAACGTTCTGGTATGAAAGTTATGAGGTTGTCTACAAAAACAGTTTGCAGATTAAAGGATTACAGACAAAGACTCACCAACAGCCAACTTCATCCAAATCTTGAGCTACAAAGACATACATTCTGTGAAAGTTGAAGCTAGCTAATTGGCTAACCACTAGCTGGAGTTAAATCACTGAGACAGTAACCTCTGGGTTAGCATTATATTGTGTGACCATGCAGCCAGCTCAGTTTAATCACAGAGTGGCCACAGGTGATTTTAGGTGATTTTTCAGGTGACCACTACTCAGGTCCTCATTGCAGCAGGAAGGATCTGGGCAGGATGCGAGCGATCATAGTGGGAGCAGTGGGGCGGCTGGTTTCCCGCGCTCGGTTGTTCTCGGTTGTTTTCTAAAAGAAATCCAGTAAACATTATGTGGAATTTATTATGCTTTTGCATGTTTATTTGTCTTTTCTCATTTTATTTATAAAATTTTAATTTTATATTTAAGGTGATGTACCCACGCGATAACGCATGTTAACACCCGAGATAACAACATCGTCCATGTTTACCATAGATGACTAATTTAATTTTCATTTTTAAACAATTTAATTTTTTAAAATTTTTTTAAAGTTTAATTTTGGATGTACAAAACATAACATCTACAGGACAAATGTGTCCTTTGGGAGCCAAGATGGAGGGCGGACAGATCAGAGACACAACAGAGACAGTGCAAACTAGCTGGCGGTCGTGAGACGGACTCACCACGCAATGCAAGGAAGATGCACTGCAGGCAGTGTAAATCTGTCATAACACTGGCACCAACCTATAACCACCAGGTTATATGTGGGATTCCGTGTCTTGCCCAAGGACACTGACACATGAGCGGGCAAGGCAGGAACCAATCCGGCAATCTTTCGATCAGAGGTTGACCACTCTTCCTCTGCACCACAGACACCCTTAAACGTGTTCTTTAGCAAAAGGCGTGCAGCAGCAAGTTTTTTGCATTGGAGCTTAGTGAGAAAGTAAAAGCTGTTGATAAAGTTAAAATTCCTGCTGGAAAAAAATGCTTTGTTGGGGCACAGTGTGATGTTTGGTAGTATTTTTTTTTTTTTAGTTGGTTCTGTGCTACTTATTTTTTGTAAAAATCGTGCCCTGCCTCAGGACAAATATTGAAGGATTTTATTGGCTGACCATTCATCCAAGTAAACTTCGGCTGCCTTCTTTTCATAAAACCTGATTTTAAAAGCACCGATGGCAAAACTGATTGTAAAATAAATTAGTATATTCCAAATTTGACCCGGAGACATGAGGACTTTGTTTGCCATTGCCGTCAGAAAAACTTTACCGAATATAACTGTGCCTTCATATCTTCATATTTGCTTCTGCTCATTTGTGCAAGCATTGAAACATTTTCCACCCTTTTTTTTTTACCTTTTAGGTACCTTTAGAAGTTTCAACCTTTGTACCTGTCTCGGACAACCTTGGTCGATCCTGTAATGAATTTAGCCCACAGCAATAACAGTGTCAATCAATAGCAATCCAAGGTATGTCATTGACAGGTTAGACACTGTAATGTTTGGCCATGGAGCTGAGTCAAAAGAATCAAAGGAAGGAAAGCAGTTTTTATTCAGCACTTCAGACAAGGAGACTTACATTGAACACCTCCTCCCCACTGGAATCTTTCGAAACAAAGAAATATCAGTACAAATATAACACATTGATCATCCACAAATAGCTTGTATTATTATTATTTGCCCTGAATGATGGCAAAGAAACACAAATGCCACTATTTTTTTAGGTTTACAAAAAGTTCTTATGAATTGTACATGTTGACTTATTAAAAGGACTTTGAATGCAGCAAAAATATAGCAGCCACTGAAATTTGTTGCAACCAAAAAATGTCCCAACTTGTAAAAAAAAAAAGTGGTATTGAACACACAGCTTTAAATCACTTAAGTCAAAAATGTTACAAAAACAAGACAATAGAAACAAGTTGTTAAACAAAGACTTTTTTTTTTTATTATTTTGCACAAAATTGTAATTTCAGATGTAATGTCAGGCCATGATATTGTTAAAAGATACAATAAAGGAGTAAATGTAAAAAACCAAACAAAACAAAACAAAAAAAACCACCAACAACAACAACAAAAAAAAAACTCATGGTGGATTTAAATTGCATTTTTGTTTGGCTGGGGGTGCGACTTATATTTGTTTTTTTAAAAACATAAATAGCAACAATCATTGAAGCCCCGAGTTTGTGCATGAATCAGTGATGGGTGATCAAAAACTTAAGATTCAATACAATACCAATTTTTGCATTAAATATTCATTACTAATTGCTGATACCGATTACTGGCATTTTCTTAGTGATTTTTTTTTTCTCAAGCATACTATTTAACAAATCCAGTCAAATCCTGGCCAAGCAACAACTTTAATGTACAAGGGTAAAAATACAAAATATTTCTTTCTAAAATCGCCTACTCATGCCATGCTGTGTTGTTGCTAAGGGTGGCACGCACAACTCGCTGCTCTTCTGGTCATGTGATTGATGGATCAGTTCAATATAATGTGGGTTGAGTGTTTCAGCACAAAACATTGGAGTATCCAACCTAATAACCAACAAAATCTAGAAATGAAAGTTTTATTTGATCATTTATTAATTAGTAATCCATACTTTATAGAGTAGTCAAATACCAAAATTTGTTATTTAGTGTATAAATACTTTGATGCTCCCATCACTTGTATTAGTATTTGCTACCAAGAACAACACAGAAGAAGAACCATCAGGCTCGTCAAAAATGTTCTGAAGCAACAAAAAGGATGAAGAATTAAAAGAAAGATTTAGTGATTTAAAGTCATGTAAATAGTTTAGTTGACTTGTTAGCATGTTCTTTATTCTGTGGTTATATAAATAATTGCTTTTTGCATTAAAATACAAGATTCCTCCTATGTTTGTTGTTCACCTTTCGGCACCTTCTGTCAGGAGTCGCCACAGCAAATTTAGCTTTTACTCTTTTACACTGGATTTCCTTCCTAAGACAACCCTGTATTTTTGCAGGCTGGGGAGTTACATAGCTAGGCAGTTAGACAGTGGTGTGAAGAGGTCTAAGGACCCACACTGAATTTAACTTATTTGGAAGCAAACGCTTCACTCATCCCATGTTTCATGAGGCTAAATAAGAATAATTATGTTATGGTAGTGAAGCGTGCATATATTCAATACATTATTTTCATTTATTCCGTTGTTATGAATTACGTTTCAGGATGAAATGTCTGTTCTTGTTTCCGTATTTTGCTGATTAAATTTTTACCAAAAGTTAAATTTAAGTATGACATTTTTGTCTTTATTATGCTTTTTTTTTGGCCTGCTGCGACCCATACTCCAGAGCAACTTATAGTCAGAAAAATACGGTATTTGTTTACTCTTTAACAAAATACAATTGGCTAAACATTATCAACCCATATGAAAGTGTTTTAGCTTTCATTTTATAACAGTTTTAAAAAGTTCCACTTTTCAAAAAACTGCTGTATGTAATAATTAATTTTTGTTGGTTTGTTATAGAACACAAAAGAATGCAGTATTCCTAGTTAATGCTGCACTATAATTCTGAGTCCTTTATCAAAATATCATTGGTCACAAAAGTAGAAAAAAATCTGCACCTAACTGTAGTAAACGTAACTTTTCCACATGCTCCCTTCTCAATCTTTCCATAACAAAGCCATTAGACACATTTGCAAGGTTGGTTATCTCATGTTCCTTTTACAAAGCAATACCCTCCAGCTAGAGGACTCTAAGAGATTGGAATTTTAGTTCTCTTCATCATTTGTATGTGTCGAGGTGCCCACCGTGGCAAATTGCAATTCTGCATCCCATGAGGTCAGCCCTTGCACTTCCTCCTTGTTCTGTTCCTTTGGGTAGAAAATAGCTCTCAATGAATGCAGAACATAAGGCGGAGGGCTTTAAATACTCTGAGAAAAAAAAAAGGCTAAAGTCATAAAGATGTGAATTACATTTTGTCTCAATTTCAAATAAAGCCAAGAAATATGTTTGTGCACTGTTTAAGGATGACCAAAGATTGGAGGGTATTTGTAGTGACATCATGATGCAAAGACCTATTCTAACCTATTCAGGTGGTTTGAATCTTCACAGAAATCTATCCATGTGGACTTTGACTATAATTTTGATGATAATGTTTGACTTTTGCTGCATCCCCCACCCCCCACATTCCACACCAACATCTATATAGGGTAAAGAAAATATACGGATGTATGAAGCATGGACTGAAAGGCTCAGACCGATCTACATCCTCTATTGAGAGATGTAAGAGGGCTTTGCTGTGTGGAAAGACAAAAGCACCTCCGTTCATTCAAGACAAACTGATGCGTCTTCCAGTAGTCAACTGAGTATTTATTGTTGTTGTATTTTGCTGAATGTTTCTGCGCTTTACCTTGATCCAATGAACTGTGGTAAACAAAGGCATATTGAAAGCAGTTTTGGCACAAATTTCTTGCAAATGAAGAAATAAATATTGGAAACATCAGCAAACCTTGGGTTGAAAAAAATGGGGAAAGAATAGTTTAGTTTAAATCTAAGTAAAAGAAAAATGGATGTGTGCAGGAGTTGACACAATCCCCCACCGCCATGACCAGATGTAGCCTTGTTTTCTGAACATGATTCACAATACAGTCTATATTTATCTGAGTTTTCAAAATGGAAACAAACCAAAAATGTCAGCATTTTGCTCTCACCTGGGTAGAGAGGAGGAGGATGGGACAAAGCTTTAATCACTTCTACTATATCAGTTAAAAGAATCCTGCTCTAAGTCATTCTGCCAAAAGGTCAGAGCTGTCCCCTGAAGATCAGGTCAGCTGGCCTGTCCTCCATTTTTTTCCTTCATCTTGTCATATTATCCTTGGTCTGCTTTTGTGTCACTTTTGTGCTTTCCCTTTCTTTAATGTTGTCTTTCAGAGTCTTTGTGAGTCTCTTCAATAATTTTCAGCTTTCTTTTCAGGCTGTGGCGGGAGGGAAGTGATGTGGGTGGCAGATGGTTGGGATGTTTCCCGTCTCAGGGGGATCATGCTCGTCTGATTCCCTCCCCTTTTTTCCTGCCAGGAGGTCAGCAAGGTGGGCAGTAGAGTAATTGTCAACTGGCGGGGAAAGAGCTGATTTGAGGGCTGTTCAGGGTGGCATAAATTGACAATTGTAAATAACGAATGGAGCCGTTGATTCAAATGACCCGTACACATGATTCTTCTTGTTAATTGTGTGCTGAAAGGTGGCCCTCCATAACAAGGGATTTTTTAAGATTTAGTCCTCACCCAAGAGCAAACCGCCAGAAAGAGGAGAACAAGAAGTGTGAACGATAGAGAGAAAGAACCAGAACGAGAGCAACACATCAAGGAACAGATTGTTAATATCAGCCGTTTCATCTGGATGATTGTGGAATAAATGGCAATGGGGCTTGCAGTAACATGGTGTGACACTGCACAGGGTCTAATGGGACGAGCAGCTCGCCACCGGCAGAGGCGTAATGAAGTGCAACGTCGTTTTTCAACCTGGAACCACGACAATGTCAAAGTGCTGCATCTGGCCGTTTGAGAAACGGTGGTGGCAGGACATCACCTGCTAAGCTGATGGTGCATGTGGACCAGTCAAGCTTCCAAATAGTTCTTGGATGACTTTGGAAAAATCAGTCTTCGGTACCATCAATCGAGCATTCCGTTGACCATGAAATGGACACCGCATCCTCCTCTTCCTCAAGTTTGGCCACACACCCACAGGACAGCAGGACTCAAGACTCAGGAGACGACCTTGTCGGGCATAGTGCACTGGGACATGTTTTTATTATTACAGGTCTGGAGGCAGTCAAGCTCCAGAACACAAAGCATGTTTTACGGGGAGGGCTTTTGACTGATGATGGGGGAAAGCTGCAGAAAGGCTGCAGTGTGGTTTGATTTACTGGCTTCTCACTGCACTGTAATGAGGAGTAATTCTGTCTTGACACCACTACATCTCCCTTTCCTCTTTTTCACCATTTTTATCTTTCCCTCACTTTACCTTTGCCTTCGGCAAACCCGCTGCCTTTAGGATGGCTTGTCAGTGTTTTAAGACTGTACCCACTGCTCCCTTCTTCCATAGGCATGATGTGTGTCTTATTTACCTGAGAGATTCCTTATATATCTTCATTAACAGGCTATTACCAAGAAGACATGCAAAAAGGGAGAAAAAGTGACTTCTTTAAAGCTGCATCCACGAAAAAGATTAAAGATAGAGCAGAGGATTTATGATCTCACGAAAATGTAATTTTACACCTTCAGAGGCCACGAGTTATTATTTTATATTTTGTCAGAAATGGTGACAAAAGTTGCTGTTGTGACACTTGTGAGGCATGTCCGTTAAATTAGTAAATGTGTATTTGATGAAGCAATTCAAAACGACATAATTAGCATCTTCATTGCATGAGTAGAGAGAGAGGTGTGTAACGCTGACTGTTCGTCTCATTAAATTTGGACCAAAAAAATACATTACGTTAAAACCAAGAAGCTGTTTAGAAGCAAATCAAATCTATATTCATTCAAAGGTGTGAAACAGAGCATGAACTTTGTTGAAGAAATGTTTCTTTGGTCTTTAATGGCCGGCTTATAGCGGCACCAGGGGGCTGTGATGTGGCTCCAAAGTACGCCACTTTTTGTAGCTGTGACAGCTTTGGCGCCGCCCCTTTTTGCATAGGTGTGCTATGGGACCGACCTCTAGAATGGAGAAAGTGACTGTGGTGTTGTGAGTGTAAGCTGTGACAAATGCATCTGTACCTGAGAACAGAATCAGGATTGTTGGCCTAGTATGAGTGTGCATACGAGGCATTTGACTTAGGTGACTTATGCTTTCATGTACAAGGACAAAGTAAACAAAGCAGAATAAACAGGTGTAAAAAGATAGAAAAAAAAGATGAAGATGAATACAAAACTTAAGGTCAAGACTTTATCTGACTCGGGGAAAGAAGCTGTGTTTGTGATTTTGGCTTACAGAGTTGTGAAACGCCAGCCTGAAGGAAGAAGTCTACACAAATTGTGTGAGGGGTCTGTGGAGATTTTACCAACTCTTGACTGGTACAGGTCATGGATGAAGGGGAAAGTTGAAACCTATAATCTTCTCGGCAGACCTGATGGTTCTCTGCAGTCTGTCCCTGTCGTGTCTGGTTGACAATCCAAACCAGATCGTGATGGATGTGGTCAGGACAGAAGGGTTTATTGCAGTGTAGAAGATAGTCAGCAGCCACTGAGGCAGGTCGAACGTTTTAAGTTTGCGCAGGAAGTACAACCAGAGGCCGTCAGAAGGCCAAGCAGAGGTTGGGCCGTCTCACCAAGGGGGTGTATGTGTGAGTCCTGCTTCATGTTCTGTGAGATGGTGGACCCAAGGAATGTGTGTGAGTCTATTAAGGGAACAGTTCTGCTGAGGATTGTAAGTGGAGGGGGTTGGAGGGTCCTGAAGTCTACTGACATCTCTTTGCAGTTTTGAGTGGGAACTGGCATTAAGACATTGTTGAATGGAGCCACAAATGCTGGGAATTCCATCCCCACCCTTCCACGGCCCAACTTGTGCACTGTGAGTGGACCCAAACCCATTCTGTGCTCTGAAATGTGTGAAGTGGCCTCTGTGTCACCTCTTCATTTGTTCAGCTTTTTAAATTATTTAGGAGTTTTATGTTTGGCAGTCGTGTGTGTTTGTGTGTGTTTCACTTTTCAGTCTAAGGTGTGAATACAGACAGAGGAATTGACTTCTCACTCACTAAACAGATGGAAAATGAATACGTTCAAAGTTGTTTAGAAGTGAGAAGGCAGATCTCAGAGAACTCCAAGTTTTTCTGTTTGGCACGCGCTTTATGTCTGATACATACAATAACAGTGTTTTCTCACATGTTTTTCCAACTGCAGAGTGTGAGAAGGAAACTTCTGGAACGCCTGTACAAAGGCAGATACCATAGATTGGAACTTACCAAACCTAAAAGTTCTCTACTTGGACAATAACCCAAATATGTAAAAAAAAAAAAAAAAAAATGAATAAAATATGAAGCCACTGGAAAAAAATGGAAAATAAAAGTAAAAGAACAATTTTCTTTTGGGAAATACATTGCTACCACTGCATTAATTCTCAATGATTTACAGCGTTTGAGGGCATGATGTTAATATCAGTGTGAACTCCATACAGCAGCCTGTTGGTTGACCTATGCAAGGTGAGCAGGGATGTAGCACTTTCTTGCTGAAAGCCTTTAATTCTAGAAGTCTATGAGGAATGAGACTTTGTGCTGCATGTTTTCAATTAAACTAGATTCGCTCGTTTCCACAGGTAATATTTCCACAGCAAACTAGAGCTGACGGATCTGCACAACATGGCTCAAATCTCCCGGGCATCCTCTGAGTTCTCACTCTTGGAAAATGAATATGCAGACGTACACAAAACATCAGAAAAATTTCATCTGGTGTCAAAAAAAAACAACTGTGAAAAAAACATGACAAACACATAATGACATCTTTGGTAGTTCACACCCTCAAGTTGTGTTTTTTTTTTTTTTTACTTGCCTGTTTGTCTTGACAACACACAACATCGAAGAGTCACAGTGTTTGCTGTTTGGCAGAAGAGTTTTCCAAAGGAGGACTCACTTTCAAGCAGCTCACTCCTACTGATATTAACAAGGTATTTTTAAGGCTTAAAAAATACACCAGAAAAAAAAAAAAAATATATATATATATATATATATATCAAAGCAAAGAAGGGAACCTAGACAGAATGAAAAGAAGGACAAAAAAATTCCCTCACCGATTATTTTCTTAGGTACACCTTGACCAGCCTGTTTGTCACCAGCGACCATGCCACATTTAGTCACTAAATCGATCTTTCTTCCCCATGCTGATTTTGGTGTCATGCAGTTTGAACTGCAGTGGATCGTCTCGACCATGCTAAATGCATTGAGTTGCTTTCAGGTGATTGGCTGATTAGACATTTGCGTTAATGAGCAGTTGGAAATGTGAGCTTAATAAAGTTGCCAGTGAGTATATAAAAAGAATAAATGTTAATGTATTCACGTGTTTAAGCAACTACTTCTAGTGAAAAGTCTATGTAAACACATGTAAATACGCATTTCAGGCTTCAAAACTCTTGTGTTCACACATGACTACTTGGGCTCTACGAACAAAACACACGACCATTGAAAACATGTTGAAAGTTAAACCAGATCGAGTTTTGACCAATCAAAGAGTTTGATTTGGTAGTGGCATATGGATCGCATCCCTTGTAATTCATGGTTTGTGCCCGGAGTTACACAACACTAAATCTTTCATATATCGGAAAAGAGCTGGTAGAATGAGCCTGGAGCATGATTCGTACCACTTCACATTTCACATTAAGCCTCTTCCAACTGAAGGTGGCGGACATCCTCTAATAAACAGTAGAAACCAGGAGCAGAATGATCCATTTTAACAATTTGATTCATATAATAATTTGTGGTAGCCAATATGACTCATAATCGATTTTGGTTGTTTTTGAACAACCCCATTCGATCCAGTTCACTGACATAAAATTGATCTAGGACATCTTTAGCCAAAATTTCCAATATTGATAAATGTATTCATCCTATTTTGAAACAAATTTATAATGATATAGGTCGATTCAAAAAAAAACTTGCCTCAGACAGATCGATCTATTTGGATCACAGGAATATAAATCCATTAAGTCAATTGTGTAGCCGTATGACATCATAGGTCAGGATAATACAGGTGAGATCAGTTGTTTGTCTGACGAACTAAAACCAGAGAAAGTGTGAGGTTTCAAAGGGAATTCAATCTGTGTTGTGATTAATGCACGTTTAGCGCGTTCTTGAACATGAATCACATGCCCGGTGTACATAGCTTCCGAATGTGCTCGTGTGACGTCAGGTCAGGATGTTACAGGTGAGATCAGTCATCTGTTTGATGAACTAAACCAGCGAGAGTGTGAGGGTTCAAAGGGATTTCAGTCTGTGTTGTGTGTGATTAATGAATAGGACCGCATCAGTTTCAAAGCTTTGCTGCTGTGTTGTTTTATTTTTCTCCTTCTCCTCCGTATTGGTTTGCTTTCCCCACTAGAGTGGAGGAGTCAACTGCAATTTCTTTCCTGCAGATACATTTGAAATGGAAGCAGACATAACTCCCTGGATTTTTCCTCTGTTTCTTACTCACTCTCCTGATCCCGAGTCTTAATTGGCCTCGTGCAAAGGCAAACAAAGCCACTCTCTGTTGAATGCATTTATTTAAAAGGACTATTTAAAGCCAAGGGTTTCTAGATCTTTTGTTGCATTAACTCCGCCAAAGTTTCCCACCTCTTCTGTCTTTTTTACCTTTAAATTAATGCTTGTTCACCCGTCAGTTTTTCTTTAAAACACAGCCCAGTGCTGGTAAAGGAAATGTATGTGTTCATTAAAAGTCCACAGTGGATGGGTGGTATTCTCTAACAGAAGATAAAACTTTTGTGTTTATTCAATTTGTTGCTTCTACGTTTGAGGCTTTCAAGCACATTTAGCTTATGTTATGGTCATAAGCACCCCCTCCCCACACACATACACAGGAGGAATATTGTTTTGCAGAAGAAAATCAGTTCTGTGAAGATACATATTTTACATAGCATCTTCCTCAGAGTCGAGAGAGTGCTGGATCGTGTTCCTGCTGACATCGTCTTGGTAGAATGGTAAAATTCTGCTTTCATATTCACGGCTAAATGGAACACATGTGTATAATACACATCAAACAAGGCAGCATAGTAAAGTACAGGAACTATGCAGAATTTCTATTTACTGTACAGCATTTTTTTCTCATATTGATCATTTCCGAAACAAGTTCTCCACTTCCGGTAAATGTTTTCTCCATCCTTTTTCATGGAAATGAGTCAGAATTATTCCCAATCAATAAGCGTGATCCCGAAATGTCAGTGCTTTTTTTTCTTATTATTTATTTTTATTTATTTATTTTTATTGTTTTAACAATGTTGCTAAAATATGGGACACGTTTTTTCTTATGTTAGTGCTTGCAGATGCTTATGTTAAAACACCTCAAAGACAACTGATCAGGGTAATCTGCTGTTTCCACTACATTATTTCCAGCAGATAGATTCAGGTTGTTTGAACCCAAACTAACATGTCTATAGACCTCTTTAAAGAGGACTGGGAAAAAAAGGAAAGAAGATATTCAAAGGATTGCAAACTCAGACGCACATTAAAGTGTTTGTGGGGGCAAAAGAAGCAGATGGTGCTTTTTTATTTGCTGAAGAGAAACTGTCCAGCTCTCACTAACTTTCTTGTGTATGCTCCAGCTCAGTGGTCCCCAACATTTTTTAGGCCAAGGATTGGTTTCATTTCAGACAAAAGTTTGACGGACAAGCCCGTACAAAGCTGAAGTGGGCGTCCAATTTTATAATAGCTTCCAGTTTCCCTTAACTTTTGAGGGAAAAAGATCATCTTCATCCTCTGTAAAATATTTGCAGCTGGTTTATTTATACACTAGATTTCATGTAGAAACCATTAAAATGTGATGGTGTGATTTTCCTTTAACCCATAACTGTTAAAGTGGAAGCTAAAAAAATGATACGCCAACTTCCACCTTGTCCGTCTTTTAGCAACAAATTAGTAAATAAAAAAAGATCACTCAAGTGCTATTTTCTAAATATAATAATAACGTGCTTTAACCATTTCAGCAACTTTAGTAGCATCATCCTCATAACTTTAGACAGCCGGCTGCTGAACATTATGGATTGTTATCATGATGTGTGGTAACAACTGTCGCAATAAATCCATATTTGGAGTAAAGACTCCTAGTTTTTGCCTGTTAAATGCAGGTGTCTTTCATTAAAATTATGGGTTCTTGTTCTGTTTTCACTCTCCATGATCATATATTGGCACGGGCACACAAACACACAAACACACGCACACATGACAGCCTGCTACATCCAAAATTTGAGAAAAGAAAAACGGTTGTCTGTCTCCTGTTCAAAAGTAGCTGCTCATTAGATGCATAAGGAGGGTGTGGCCAGTTGCTTCACTTGCTTGTTGTACAATATACATAAGATAAAAAATGAAAAGAGACGTATATAAAAAAAGTAAATACATATATATACACAAACCAGTGGAGAGAATCCAGTAGTTTTCCAAAATAAAGCTTTCTTTAGAATCAGAATATATATAAGGCGGAAAAAATGTAGGTCATACTCTTTTTTTTTCTCTGTGGCCCGTAATGCTTGTTTTATATGTTTGTGCACATGCCGGAGAAAATTCACAGATTTAATGCATTTCATCCTTTCGCGTTTGCAAAAAATTGCCTAAAAAGACAAGAGAGGAAGAATTAGTTAGGTGTGCACACAGGAAACATATCCTCCCTTGATGTCTGTATGTTTTCCTGCCAGAACACTTCATCGTTTTTATTTTACTGAAAGTTGAGGAGATCGTACACTTCATGGATTCAAATCTCAACGCAGTGTGAACTCCAGCTTTTTCAGCACGGTCCTTTCCCCAAAGGTAGATCATATCCTTGCGGCAAATCCCTAACACACACCCCCACCTCCATCCCGATGGTAAATATTTCAGGAGCTGAAATAAGAAGATATAAGGGAAGCTGTAAAGCTGCTCTGTAAGACTTTAGAGACTCAAGTTCACATTACAATGATGAAGGGGAGAAGACTCTCAGGAGGGATTATTACTAGAATATGATTTGTATCTTCACAGGAAACATTGCATCGAAATATTCATAAATGGTAACCCAAAATGCAGCATTTCTGGAACAGACTGTACGTCCTCTTTTGCATAATGTTTTAAACCTTCTTTCAAAGCAATATCAAAGTGCTTATTAGATAAATCCCAGGAATCCCAGAAAGTAATACACTACATGATTTTTTTGTTTAAAATAAGCCATTCCTAACTCAAGCCGGATGATTCTTAGCTCTTTTTTGTTTAAGAATAGAAGGCGTGTACCTGAAATGATCAGTGGAATAACAACACAACTCATGTTTTGCCCTTTTCACTTAATTCCTTTGTGGTATCATTTCAGATTTGTGGCAAACAACTGCAGCACATTTGAATGCAGTGCCATAACTTTATGGTACTGTATACGACTCCCCTCAGCATTTCTTTACAGTCATTAAACAGGTTGCATGTGCAGGTCATGGGAGCTCTTTCGCTCTGTCACTATTTGCCATCCAGACAGTTCTGTTTTATTACACTTTCTGGCATGCGAGCAAAAGGAGAGCGCAGGGAGCAGGGCCTCCGCCTCGTGTCTGCTTTTGGTTCATGTCGAGCAGGAGAAGGTTAGTCCAAAAATAGAGGGAATCGAAGCCTCTGTGTATGCTAGACCTCACTGCAGTTTTATGTTGTCCTTTGGCGAAGTACCTCTCATTCTGATATATTTTTCTTTGAATTCTTGCTCCCAGTATGGTCCTCCGAGCTCTTCTGTTTTGCCCCTTCCACTCATTTTCACAAGAGGACTCTCCACTAGCATCCTTCTCTGTATTTTTTTTTAAGCTTTTTTTTTTTTTTTTTACTCTGTGAGTGGGTTCTGTGGTTCAATGCGGCCTCAGCATGAGTCGTTTGGATACTGGTAGCGTTTTATCTCAGCGTTGTGTCTCTAAATTGCCACACAACCAATTGTGTGGCCTTGCAATAGCCTGGTGACCTGTCCAGGGCGTACCTTACCTTTACCCAATAGCAGTTGGGTAAGGTTCCATGTACCTGAAAGGAATTCAACAGGCTTAGAAGATGGATGGATGTACATGGAAGACAATAGGAACCTTTTCTGTCTGTGCGCGTCTGTGTATCTAACCTGGAGATTCAGACAAACTCACTAAGTGAGATCAGTAATCAAGACGACTACGAACTTTGAATCAATCGAACACATCTGTTACTCTAAAATTATCTGTGATAAACAAATGAGCTCATTTAACAGACTCCCCTTTAATCTGATAGATTGGAGGTTTCTATTAGGTATCCTCATTTCTTTCAGCCACTTCTGAAGGGGTCTGAGTCGTTTACTCCCTCTGCTTGACTGCTTAACGGAAACAAACCTTAGGATAATTGCAATAGGAGTGTATGGGGGTGGCATATTGAAGCTGTGCAGTGCCCTAAAGCTTATTTATAGATGTTCAGCCAACTGCTTTATGGAGTAAAGTGCAAAAGCTAGCTTGTGTTAATACTAGCATGTGGGTGTAAAAAGGCATGTGATCCTAAATAAGTGTAATAACACATGAGCTTTGCAAATGTGCGTCTTATCTTGTGTTTGTGCTGGATTTGCTTGAGTTTGTTGGGGCGCGCAAATTTGTTTGTTTCTGCATTGACTTCTCAAGGTCATCTCCTTTAAACCTGCAAAAAGGACTCTATGTACTGTGCTCAGACATTTCTTGAAATGACTTCTAACCATAAAAAAAAAAACAATGAAATAATTTTGATAACCTGTTAAAATCTGATTACAACATTTTGCATGTGATTTAGACTCAAACTATAAAGGGAATTATTCTTAAATGTTGATGACATTTCACATCAGGTGCAACTTATATGTGATTTTTTTTTTTTTTTTTTTTTTTTTTAATAAATAGCAACAACTGCTAGAGGGCAATGTAGGTGTGCGTATCAGTGTTTGCTACTGACAGCAACGCATAAGAAGAAACGCCACTCAGTCTAAAGCTATGTTTACACTGCTCTCGACAACATGCGTTCAAGCAACCCCTTTCAATGAAAAGTCTAAATGCGCGTTTCAGGCTTCCGCATTAAAACTCCTGCATTCACGTATTGCTACTCACATTTTTTGAGCTCCACTGAGCATGCGTTGAAAGTTAAACCAGGTTGAACTTTGAATGTTATGGTGTTGGATTTGATAGTGCCGTTCTTTTCAAAACACAAAAGTGCAACCGTTTGAAAATGTATTTTGAGTCTTTCATTTCTTGTAATGGAGCAGTGAAAGACAAAACCTAGAGCAAGATTTGTGAGATTTGCACCACTTAGACATTTCGTGCCAAATTTTCTTTCAACTGTAGGTGAAGGACATGCACTAGTTTTGGGTAGCGGCAGTCCAGTGTGAACACCAGCATTCAGGAACGTGCAAAAAGCGTGTTGGTCACATGCCTGGTGTGAACACAGCATTACACCAGGCTCGGCAGAATTGTTCAGAAGTGACACAGAGGATCAAGAATTTAACAGATTAAGCGATTTGAAGCGATATAGAGTTTAATTGACTCATTAGCATGTTCTTTATGCTCTGATTATCTAAATAACTTTTCATATGCTGCGCTAATATACTATATTCCTCCTATATGTTTCCTGACAGAAATGAAGCATGCATATATCCAGTATATCATTGTTAACTTTTCTGTTATTGTGATTTGCCTTTAAAAAAAATAGCATCCCTTCATATTTAGTGAAATAAATTTCTCCCAAAAGTGCAACTTATACAGTACATGATTTTTTTCTCCTTTTTTTTTTTTTTTTTGCATATTTTGACTGCTGCAACTTATAGTATAGTACAGAAGTACAGAAGATATGGTCAATTTAAAAGTATGCAGAGAAGTTATGTACAATGAGTACAATGAATTAGATGGATACAATAAGAATAATGCACACTGTAATAAATAAGTAGCATAAGTAAACTGTACACAGAAAGGATAAATTAAATAAAAAGTACACACATTAACAAAAATCTGTTTGATCAGTTTCTGTGATAAACTGTGTGGTCATTGTGAGTGAAGACAGTTCAACTGTGGGGAAAACGATGCTCTTGAACCCGCTTGTCTTGGTCCGGAGGCTCCTGTAGCACCTCCCAGGAGGATAAAAAAACCTATGGGCACGGTGAAAGAAGGACTTTATTCTTCATTCTTTTGCATCCCCTGCTGAGACAGCAGTTCCTGTAAATCTCCTCCGTTCAAGGAAGTGGAGCTCCTATGATGCGTTCAGCAGTTTTCACCACCTCCTACAGCGCCTGCTGGGTTGACACAGTGCAGTTCCTTTACCAGACTGAGATACCAATAAAGCAGATACAGATAAAACAGTTAATTAAGTTTTCTAATAAAAGTCAAAAATTTTATGGAAGGCAAAAATCTCACTAAAACTTTGTTTGATTTATTTGAATTTTGTTTTGGTTCATGTTTTTTTTTGACTCCTCGTACCTTCCTAATGTTTGTTGTTGACTCTGTTCAGTTTTTATATTTTAATTCAGCCTATTTTTTATTTATTCCTGAAAGTATTGAGGCTTTAATCAGATTTGATGCCTCTAAATTTGATTTCTGTTGTTTGTTTCTGATTTTACATTTTAATTAATTAACTTATTTTTCAGTTACGTGTTCCTGTTGATTCATCATAACCGGTTGGTGGTTAAATCATAACAAAAGGACAGCTGTTCTTCATTTTTCAGCAGTTTCATTTGAAGTGCTGATAAAAATCGCTTTATAAAATGAGTATTGCAAGTATTGTCATATAGCTGCTCCCCCTTTGGTGTGCGGGTGTTTGAGTGTTCAAATCCTCAGTGCAAATTGTTAAAAGCACTTGAAGTACCAACAGGCAGAAAGGCATTATATGAATGCAGAACATTTATCATAGTGGATGGTAACAATAACTAATGTATACCCTCTGGTGGTGATTTTCTTTAGGTAGTTGGATGAAATAAAATATTATAGTTCTGTTATTTCATGAATGTTATGAATTCATCACAATACTGGCGATTTGACAAGTCTTCTAATCCAATTTCAGTGTTTGCTGCCTTTTTAAAATTGATAGGCTCTGGTAAAACTGTTAAATATTTTCCCGGAAAATCTATGGCTCCAATTTTATGAAGAATGGGTCTGTCAACCTATCAGAGGTCAGGAGGAATGGGGGGAAATTGTCTTAAATGAGCTGGCATGAAAAAAGAACAACAGGCTGTTAATAAACCAAACTTTCCTTTGTTTCAAGTGCTTTAATGGAGTCCTCCACTTGCAAAACTCCATGGTATAGATTTGGTTGGTGACTGTCTAGGCTAAAATTGATTAGGAACAATGTTGTTTAAACATTAATAAGAAAAGATCTACAGATAATTACTGACATATTACGGAGATATTACTGTAAGTTTAAGTGTGTTTGAATTAAATTAGTTTTTAATAAAAATTTACTCCAGTCCTGAAGTACTTTTAATTGTTTCTCATATGAGAATACACCTTTTTTTTTAAATACTTGGGGGAAAAAAATCCATTAATAAAAAAACAAGTTACTAGTTTCAAAGTTGTGAAAATCATGCAAGCATTTTTATCCATTTAGATCACCTAAATTACTCTTTTTGCACCTGTTTGTCCCACCAGCATTTGATTACTTAATGGACTGCTTGGGTTGTAGTGTGTTTGGAAATCTAAAAACTTCGGTCAGATTCAGCATTGAGATGAAGATTTTTGTAAATGGCGATTGGGCCATAATTTGTTGTGCTCTGGGGACTTTTTTCATGGCTGATATGACTAATTGAAAACTGTTTGCAATGGTGTCTTTTGCTGTGGCTTTTGTGACACTATTTCAAACAACAATTGAAGACTTTACTCTGAACCACAAGACAATGTTTCTTTGTTTATTGAGGGAGTTACATTCCATACACACTAGGTGAAATCTATAGGATTATAGATGTTTTAAGGCTGTAAAACCCCTCACTTCATACATTTTTTCTCAGACATACATTAATATTTTCCAACTTTTCTCTCTTATTTAAACCTTTAAAGTTCAAACCTTCACAGAAAAAGAAGTGCAGTATTTTAGAATGAATCCACAGATCTGATCAAAGATTTATATAACTCTGGCAAACTGAACACATTCTGCTGAGGAGACGCA
>BSAI01000162.1:7357563-7406763 GCA_036245035.1 Adrianichthys oophorus
ATATATATATATATATATATATATATATTGATAAGGCACTGGATGAATGCAAACAGCTTTTTGTTGGAGTGCTCTTGTGGTAATGACTTTAATTCTATTCTATTCTATTCTATTCTATTCTATTCTATTCTATTCTATTCTATTCTATTCTATTCTAACTAATGGGAACTAAATCTGAACCGATTCCCACACAAACTAATTTTAAAAAGCGGAGGGTGTTCACTGATTAAAGAAAATCCAATGAAGTTAAGATCAAATCAGCAACAACAAAACTTGGCTATTTCTTCCCTCGACAGATTTCTTGTGATCTTCAAGAAGGAAACATAACCAATAATTGCTGTAGAAACCTCTATATAGGTTTTACTACGAAAACGTTTTCAAATCGATTTGGCAGGGAATGTGTTACTGTGCTTTGTTTCTCCTTAACTGTCAGAGCATGGAACCCCATTTAGGATTAGAATTTGATGGGCCTTTCTGTTCTGAGTTTGCTCTCAACAAAGATATTTCCCAGCCAAGCCAAGCCATCCCTTCATCTAAAACTGCAGGTGATTTTGCACGGCTGTCAATTCATTTAGCCTATGGTTCTACACTTGAAAAATAGACACAAAGCCCTCTGGTTTGTGTTTTGCCTTACCCCTTCAGATGCTGCTATTTGTTTACCCAATACAGGACACCAGTGTGTGTCTTGGATGAGATAAGGAGTAATCTGGAGGATACACATTTGGTAGAAGTCATTAATGTGCTAGTGATGGTCCAGAGCTCGAATCATATTTCATTATGCCCACTTCATAACTGGCGTTTTCAAGTTGAGAAAATAAAAGAATTTGCGAAGTGACACAAGAGCTTCCTGCTCCACAATTTTCGAAAATTCAGACCTTAAAGCTGAGAGAAACGTTTCCAAGAAATCATTGTTTAAGGCACTAATTTCTGTGGCGAGCCTTGAAAATTTTATCAGGGTCTGCTGCTATTTGACTTGGCCTTAGGCACATAATACTTAAACAAATCTTCTCTCTCTGCTGCCCTTTGACAAGAAATATGTGAATAAAAAAGCTTAAGCGGCTCTAACCAAATTAATTTTTATCTTTGCTTGTTGAATGTTAGCTGTCCTCAGAGGAGATCAGGCCAAAGTTTTCTCTTCATTTTCCAATTTTTTACCCTGCAACCAAGTGTAAGATATGTCTATCATCTCTAGTCATTTGAAATCTGCATAGAGTTTATGGAAATTCCAGTTACAACACATCCGTCATGGTGATTTACAGCCAGATATGAGTGACTTCTATTTTTTGTGGAAGAGGCCTGCTCGGCCGTGGTCCTTGAGATCTGACATCCTGCTTTGTTTTCAGCCGACCCTGTCACTCACAGCTGATTAGCGGAGCTTTGGGTTTTCTTTATTTGATTTAAAGATTTGGCTTTAGTTTTAGGTTGCATGCCCTACTTGACACAGCCCTCTGTATTTATCCAAACTTGGGACAGGTTTTCAAAAGCCATTGACATATAGCGTATAGAGATGGATAAGACATCGTGGGGACGTCAACCATAGAAAATGACCTTCGGTTCCAAAGAAACAAAGTCACCATTCAGTGGCACAGACTTTGTCATTTTGGAACCAGATGACGTTAGTAAGCAGTGATTGGTCCAAGGCGGTCTGAGTCATCATTTCTTTGGCAAACACTCTCTCTGATCAGGAGTGAGCTTGTTGGAAATCCACACCCCTTCCACTGAAAGTGGGCTCCGGAGAACCAATCAATCACACATTTCAAACATTGGAGGTGGGGACCATGCTTTTACTCATCTGATTGGTCAGTTTATAACTTGAATCACTTGCGATAAAGAAAATATATTACTTAAAAAAATGGCAAGAACATGTTCAAAAGAGCAAGAATTGTTATTCTGACAAACATGCTGACTGTACAATAACTGTTTATTTTTCAATAGAAGTCTATGGGACTTTGGGTTTCAAGAACCAGTGGGTACTTCCTATTTGGGACTCAAAGGGGGAGGAGGTAATCAGTCCAGTTCCCTCTATAAACTGTCTATATCAAAAGCACTGGACTGTGCCCCCTTGTGGACACTTCTGATCCAAATTGTTCCAGCGTAACCAACGATCCAGACGTGGAATGTGAAGGTCTAGATATTAATTTGCACATCTTAAGCTGCCCAGGATGTGTCCTTATTCTTAATGTACGTCATTCTTACTAGGATATTTCAAAAGTTAATTTTTACCAGATGCAATGATTCAATTTAAAGACACCATCACCTGGATGAATTAGAACCATTGACTGTATAAGAGAACTGGACTGAGCAAGTGTGACGTACATCATAAAAAATGATTTGTTTCCAGTTCCAAAAAAATTACATCAATTTAGTCGTCATTTTTCCACAATATGTCTCTCATGTCCGCCATGATGGAACCAGAGGTTCTCAGTCAGACATGATTGGTCCGTGTCAGTCTGAGTCTACATTTATATGGCAACCACTCTCTCCAGTCAGGAGTTAGCATGTTAGAAGTCTACATTCCTTCCACTGAAAACATGAATCTGTCAAACACTTCAAACGTTCAACGCGAGGCCACCCAGTTTTAATGAGACATCTCATTGGTCAGTTTATACTTTGAAGAACTTGTAGTACAGCAAAAAACAATGTTGTGCAGAAATTCAGCAAGGCACTCAAAGACCTCAGTGTTTTACAATTATTTATGTAGGCGTGTTCATTCTAGCTTGCAGTAGTAGAGTTTTGTGTTTCTGTTAAACTTAAGACTCATTTCTTTAGTATCTTATCTACAAAGAAACTTTCCATGACAGGTATGGTGGAGTAGTGGTTTGCACTCTCGCCTTGCAGTATGAAGATCCCAGTTCAAATCCTGGCTGGATCCTACCTGTGTGGAGTTTGCAGGCGTTTCCTCCGACAGGCCAAAAACATGCTTGGCAGGTTTGAATGAGGATTCTAAATTCTCATGGGTGTGAGTCTCTGTGTAGCCCTGTCATGGACTGGCCAACTGGGTGTAGCCCACCTTTGTCCTTCATTAGGGTTTGCTGCAGCGACCCTGATTAGGAATACAGCAGGTTTAGAAGAAAGATGGATGGATGTTGTGCGACCTTCAGCCTGTTGATCTGCACCTCCAGATGGGTAGTCAAATTCCCCAAGGTAACGCTATTTAGTTTAATATGCATAACTTAAAGCTGGAACATCTTTATCCCCTAGTTTTGAGCAACAGCATATAATCTGATTATCAAAATGAATCAAAGCTGAAAACATGAATATCTTCATGTAATTATTTTAAAGTTTTACATGAACGCAGCTTAAAGGGAAAAATCTTCAAAATAGGAATGCGTAGATAATTTTTATCATGTCCAAGTGTTCCGTGAGCATTCCTTCAAATTGCAGTGGTGCTACAGTTGCCGAATTTTATGAATTATATTGGCAATGGTGTGTCAATCAAAATGCAATGCAGGCTCAATTATGCAGAGCATGCAAGCTCTGGAAGTTTAGGAAGTCGTTGTGTGCATTAAATGTCTGGAAAGTCCTCACAGTTTTAAAGCACAGGATAAAGGTGGAAAGTGTTGGAAAAGTTTTGCATTCATGAATGCCTACTTTGACTCCTTGGTGGCATCAATATTTTGGTATAGCTGCTGTCCTTCTGAGTTACTTAAGAGACTACAAAACGCAGACTGAGATTGTCCAGTTCAGACCAGAAGGCAAGAGTTTGTCACCCCATGGAAGGTACAGAGAGCAGAATTGGGCTAGTAAAAATGAGAACTGACAGGATATTGATTTGCTTATCGCAGCTGTGCAGACACACAGATGTGAAGGGCAAGAGAAGGGGGATGTGGCGGTGTGGCTGTGGTTATCAGGCCTTCACGTCTGATAGGGAGAGGAGAGAAAAAAAAGGGGGAAAAATGGGAGATTTATCAGCTGATTGCTTCGCCTAGATGTTTGTTCCACTTTTTTTTCATGTGCTTTACAGTAAAAAGCACATAGGTTTTTGACAATAAATAAAAAAGTGTGCTCATTTATTGAGTGAGGTTAAATGGATGACACTATCTGAAATATAAATTTATACCCACACATCAGCATCCCTTAATTTGAAATTTAAAGAAGTGCGTGCAGACAAGTAAATTAGATTGCATGGCGCAATCACAACAGGAAGTTGACAAACCCAATTTCGCGGTGTTTCAAGTGACTCGCACTTTGAGATTAGGTTTCTACATTTAAGGTGATGCTTTCATCTCGAACTTACTGTAAATGCAAAATTAAAATGAGTTTAAAATACTATCTGGCTTGTCAGGACCGAGCCTCTGTCTATAAAATCTTCATGTCTTCCTGCTGGAACTTTCAAAAGAAGAGGCAGTAATGAGAAAGGTTGAAGGTATTCTTTTTGGAACAAATTAGAGTGAGGTGACTACAAAGGGGGAAGAGGAGACGGGATTCATCTTTTGAGGAAAATTTGATGAAAAGCCCCCGTGCACTGCTGCTAAATAAGTGGTGCAGCTGCAATGATAAGTAAGTGATTTATGTGTTAATCGTGAATTATTGGTTTGGTCTGGAAAGCTGTTAAAAGCATCACTCCTTTTATTAGAATGTAATGTTTTAGAATAATAAGCAGACAATGCAGCATGATATATAGATTTACATACATATTCCCTGGTAATAATGAGCCAAAATTGGCTATGTGTCCCTTTTACAACTCCATTTTCTTGCACCACTTTAACATTCTCCCACATATTTCTAGCTGTCATCTGCATAGTCTGATTAGCCAAGAGATTGTGGTTTTGCTGTCAGAAGATCGTTTTTAATGCCAAGTAACAAATAATTAGGAAATTGATGGCATGAAATTTAATTACAAAATCTCTGCAGTAATTTAAATAATGAAGAAATTGATGAAAGTGTTCTGTTACATTGGAAATCTAAAACTTTTTGAAGGAACTAATTACAAAAGTTGACTTGTTTGACTTTAACAAGGGAAGCAAAAATGAAATTAGTAAAAGTTTGAACATCTAGATGTCATAGAAAGCTGAACTCTAAAATCAAACTTCAAAACAGACCTAATTCAAAGCTGAGATGCATGCATCCTGTTTATTTATTTATTTTTACTTCATATCACAGCAAAAAAACATGTAGAAGCAACTTCCTTTTGGAACAAGTTTGCCTCAAAACATTTTCATTTAAATAAAAAAAAAAAAAAAAATGTTAGCTGGAGTTCTAGGGATCAACTGTTTAGAGCAAATGGAGAGATTGTGAGGAAAACACTGAGAGGTGAGCACAGGCAGCCTGGAGTGGGTGGAGAAAAGCGCCAGGAGTAATGTGGGACTAAGACTGAGAGTCAAAGGCTATATTTACAAGAAAGTGGAGAGAGTCTGTGTGTAGCTGGGCTAACAAGAAGAAATGGTGCAGAAAACGTGAAAGTGTCAAAAAGCTGAGCAAGTTAAAATAAAAGTAAAATCGAATTAAAAACCTTATGGTCTACCGTAATTTTCGCATCATTAGGTGCAATTGAAAGCCTATTTTTTTTTTTTTTCTCAAAAAAACAACATTGCGCCTCATAGTCCGGAGCCCTTATATAGATTATTCTAGCTGATGTTAAAAGTAACTGAGATGTACACGTTGCGGAGTCAAAATGCCAGTCTGTTTTTTTTTTTAATGAGTTTCCAAACAAGTGCAATATAAATTCAGAAATAATCCATGTATGTTTTTTTTTTTTTCATTTGACTTGGTACATGGAAATATAATTATGCTTGCTTGAAACCTAAAACTATCAAAGTGCTTTTTGAAGTAAATACTTCCTTAAGAAATCAGGAATGATGTTTGAGGTGTTACGTGAAGCTGAAACTTACAGAGCAAACTCAAAGGCTCAGACAGTCAAGCATGATCACAGCCTCACTTATGAGTAATTCAAAAGTTTCCTTAAATGAAGAGGTTTCCTGGGCAGGAACCTGGAGGAAACACCCCCTCGAGCTTCAGAGGGGGACACATGAGCTCAACACTGAAGGAAAACCACTTACATTCTGAACAGGGAAGGATTTTATAATTAGACAACAATAATAACTGCTCCCCCACTGTGCTAACACTGTGCTATAGTTGTTGATTTAAAATGCAAGTGAGCTCCGCGTGCTGATCCCAGAAGACAGTTAAGGAAAAAAAAATGGCTTCTGGAACAATGATGAATTACAAATGAACACATCTGGTGGATCTGACATAACAGCCCACCATCATCCAACTAAGACAGCGTAAAAACAGAATTAATAAAACAGTGCCAGCAGGCAGTTTATGAGACCGCAAATTAATTTTGGGGTGGGCAATTAAATACCCAGTACAGTTAGGTAACAACATAGCCTCACTGCATTAAATCAGAAATCACAGAAGCAAGTGTTGCAGTAACAATTTCAAATTGTTTTCCTGAATCGGTACCTTTAGGCTCCATAGTGTTTTATGGATTTTTTTGTTTGTAAGAACCTCTATTAGTTTTTTCACACTTAGGTGCGATTCAAAACTTTCTTTTTCTAAAAAAAACAAAGCTGTACAACCCGTAGGTGTCAGAGCTGACACTCTCAGCTCCACCTCCAACCACCAGATGGAGCTCTCTCCTGAAAATTGGTCCTCTCCACTCGCTCTCCCACATCCTCTCCAGCTGTTTCTTATCATTATCATCAGTCCTACCATATATATGCCCCATCTGGACTTTGCTCATTGCAAAGTATTGTTTTGCTCTGCTCTGATTCCAAGCATCCTCCTGTCTCTTACCTTCTAGTGTTTGACCATTGCCTGTTTTCCTCAACGCCCTGTCTCGCTCCTTGTTTTTGACTCCTGCCTGGCTTTTGACTTTGTCCTGTCTATGCCCTTGGCTGTTGTCTTTAATAAACAAACCTGCCTGTAAATGGATCCGAACGCCTCCATGTATTAGTCACAGTAGCACCTTATATATGGTTTAATTCGGGTGTGCTTAGGCTACGGTCACAAATGCAACTGCCACCGCGCGATGTGGAGACATGCTAGAAGTTTTAGAAAGTCGTGCACGGTCATGAATGTAGATGGCTGCAGTCAAGCGGCCGTCAGGTGTGCAGAATGGCCAACTTTTTAAATACCCCCAGGCTACAGGGTGGCTGGCGGCCGGTGGCACTTGATATGAATGGCCGCCGCCCTAAAATATTTACACATTATCCAATCAGAGCTGCTGCCAGCTGGCGATCTGCCCTGTGGCTGCTCCCAGCTCTCACCCGAGTTCGTACCCGCCTGTCACTGGACTGCCACCACTCAACCTCAAAATGTGCCCACTGACCAATGTCAACTTCCAGAGAAAAATCTTTCAGTTATTGTCAAATTTTCACTTTTTCTTGAAACCCCTGCGACATGTAAACATGTAAAATGTGACTGCTGCCTCCCGATAACAAATACTAAAATGAAACTTTTTTTCTCTCATTTACTAAATCAAATACAATAATTTGTGCTTTTCAAACAAAATGTTCCTACACTGGGACTATAGCAAATAGCAAATAGCCTTAAGTTAGCTGGAGTTTAGAAATAATTCATCCTGCAGAAAATTTTAAAAGTGAACTGGAAATAGTTACGGATGGGAATATGTTGTCAGGATTTGTCAAACTTTGGCAAAACAATTTTTGTATTCAATTTTCAGCATCCTTTAGCATTAATAGAGTTGTTGCATTTGTTGGAAAAAAGACAGTTTAAATTGATCTCTCAATTTCTTTTCTTAACAGAAAGATCAGATGGTCACACGGGAAACCAACAACAGTGGAGAAAGACAGGGACAGCATGGAAGGATCCTGATTAAACTGTCTTCATTTACTTAACTGGCTGCTAATATTTCAATTAGAGAACCTGGAGGCAGTGACACCGAAGGGTTAAAAATGGAACATGGAGAAAATTAGTCCAGCTGATTAATAGCAGGAAATGACTTCTGCTGCACGCTGGAGACACGCCTTTGGCGTCATTTATAACTGACACCAGCCTCCAAATGTTCATGTCATTCAATATATACCCCCCCCCCCCCCCCCCCCCCCCCCCCCCCCAAAAAAAAAAAAAAAAAAAAAAAAAGGATTTGCCATATGCAGACCTCAGAGAGTGCCTGTCCTATAAGTGAACTGTCAAACTGCAAAGGTGCAAGTTACAACTTTTAATAGCAGGGATCAAACCCAAACTGAATGTGACAGAAAACACTTTCCTCTCACATTTTCATCCTCTTCATTAGCATAACCCCACTCATTCATGATAAGCCTTAATGTAGCATCTTATTAAAAAGCTGTGAACGGAGCTAATAAAATCTGACTGAATTACAAACTTATCTCTGACTGTTTTGTGTCACATAATGTGGTTTATCATTCCGTGCACCTTTTACTGTATATGCCAAAATTTTGAAAATAGATCATTCATTTACGGGGTGCGTTATAATCCGGTCCTCCCTATAGTGTGGAAAATACAGTTGATATGATACAAAACAAACAAATGAAACGTTTCCAACATGAAGTTCTTGAATGTGTCAGCGTTCGTACAGCTTAGAACATTGATATCTCATTTAGTTGCAGAGGGAGTGAAGTAGCCTGGATCCTGTTAGTGTTGGTTTATGGGATCAAAACAGCAAAAATAAAGTGTTTTTAGATTAGGATGAGTAAATTAACAGAGGTAACATCAGGATTCACACCCTCTGCATGTAGTGCTTCGTGCAGCCGGGTGGAAATGAAAAATGCATTGAGATGCTAAATAGGAAGATAAATAATGAATCGATAAATATATCTAACTAGTGTTTCCTCACATAATCTTAACAGACAGAAAAGTTCAATAAATAAATAAAAAATAAAAAACACACACACACAAGAGGGGAATGAATAGCATTTGTCTAAAAACTAAACAAGATCCAAGATGGCTGAGTGAAAAAAAACAAAATACGTGCAACCAGTTTCTATCTCTTCAGAGGTTGTGTGTGTCTGTCCACTTTGACTTTGTATTAAGCTCCAGGCAGAATTCATAAAAGAAAAAAAAATAAACACATTCCAAACTTTGTTGCTAGTTTTGCCACAAAGGATGCACATCCATTTGCAGTTTTGCTTTTCTCCATTGTGTCTCTGAGGTCAATCATGAGCTACACGACCCCATTGCAAAGAGATTTAACTGACACGGCGATCCGAGCGCTCCAAAACAAATCCAGCATGTCAAGGCTTCCAGGCAGGGTGAGTTGCATTATTTTGTTTAGAAACTACGTCGTTCAACGAAGGCAGCACTACAAAGCACAACTTAAGAAGAAGCAGAAGCTATTTGCTCTGTTGAGCTACACTTAAAAAGTGATGGGAGCTGCAGGTCACTCAGTGGATATGAGATAGCTGACATTTGTGCAGTTTGGGCTGTCTTACTATCCCCTCCAGTAAAGAGAGGAGAATCTGACACCTGTGCTGTCTTTTCCCGGGAATCTGTGCAAGATAAGAAGTTCCAGACTCACATTTATTTGATAACCAGGGCTGGCCTGATATTTGGCATATGCTAACGTCCACAAGTGTTTGTTGAAGAGCTGCACTTCTACAGACTTCAGAATTTTGGCATCAAACCTTTTGGAGCTTTTGATATAGAAATATGTGTTTTTCTTGGTATGATAGGCCCTTTTTTTGCCAAACATGCTTACAGCTATATTTCTCGTGTGAACATGAAGTAATTGGCATATAAGTTTGGCTTTTAGATGGCTTACACTAAATTTGATCTGTCATATTAACAAGTGCTTAAAGCTGTTGTAAAGTATTACAAAAAGTTTCAATTAAAACAAATCACATAGTGCTAAGCATTAATTTCTGGAAAAACACTGAGAAAATATGTATTTTTTAATTTAGTTTAATTTTAAATTGTTTTATACTTATCTTTCTGCTCAGACATTCCTCTAAAGACAAGATGTATTTGCAGCCATGATATTCAATAATTTAAGTTTCTTTTAGTGTTTCAGTCATGAACAACAAACCTCTAAATTACGAGATTGATGGAATGTGTTCATCGACAATACATTATAAGCTGTTTTGAATCTCAATTAAACAACTAGAAAAATTGCATTACCTGCGATTATGCTTGTGTGAATGCTTTCTGCTGAATGTGGGCAAAGATACTGAAGCTGAAGATGCTGAAGAAATTTACTATAATTGTTGAAGGGTTTTGCTGAAAATACTAAAAGTATTTGCATAATGCTAAAATTGCTAAATAACTAAAAGTTGCAGAAATTGCACAAAGAATTTATAGAATTTCTTGAAAAATTGCAAAAATTGTGCTCTTTAAACAAAAACAACAGCTAAAATGTTAAAACAATTAAAGATAAAAATAGATTACATTAAAAAAAACAATAAAAAACACCAGAAAGAAACAAAGGTGAACAATAAAACAGTAAAAACACACCAGCAGAGCAGAGTCGCATGCCGTGTCAAATGCCTAGCGATAAAAATGGGTTTTAATACGTTTTTTAAAAATACAGTGAAGATGCCTGCCGAGTGTTCACTGGTAACGCATTCCACAGCTTCGATGCACAGAATGAATGCTCGTTGCCTTCTGTGTTTCCTCTTAGACCTCAGTACCTACAGGAGAAGCTAATCAGCAGACCTGAGGCATTGGGTCGGGGTGTAGGAGAAGCTCAGAGAGGTACGACGGTGCACAATTATTCAAAGATTTAAAAACATAGTATGAAAAGTATGAAATGAATACTTTACGCGATAATTAGCAGCACAGATCATTTTTGTGATATAAAACATTTCTATTAAAGTTTTTATTTGTAATCAAGTCATTCCATCCCAATGAAATGTTGTTTGTTAGGCAATTTTTTAAAGTTAATTTAATCATCAATTTGTCTGGCATTGGTTAGTTTTGAAGTTATTTGCAATGCATCAGGAAGGTTGTGGTGCAAAGATAAAGTGGTCAACTTCTGATTGGAAGATCACAAGTCGAGTTCTCGCCCTGCTTTACCATATGTCGACATGGCATTGAGCAGTTATTACAATCGAAATATGTGGAAGAGCATCTCAGAACCCCACATTGCTCCTGGTTGTAAGTTGGTGTCATAAGGGAGTGGAGCCCACAGCGATGTGTGAATATGTGTGTGCATGGATGAATGGGACTGTGACTGTAAAGAGCTTTTGGCCTCTTGAGAAAGTGGTAAAACACTATGTAAATATATATCATTTAAAAATATTATCTGTTTAAAAATAGAGATGGTTTGGATGGACAGGACTAGATTGCTGTTTTGGAGCACAAAGACAGCTAAACTGTGTATGTTAGTTTAATCAAAGTGGGGATTTACACAACCAACAGCTGCAGAGAGCCCAAAGTTTCGTGTCAAAACCTACTCAATGTCACGTGATATATTGTTTGAAAGCAGATCAAAAACTGTTTCAACTTTATATATTTGATAACTTTAGTGTAATCCATCCATCTTTTTTCCAAATTTAACTTAATTTCTTTTAAGATCATGGGGTTGCTGGAGCCTATCCCAGCCATATTTGGACTAAAATGGGTGAAACCCTGGAGTATTTGATACTTCATAACATGAACCTTTCAGAGACGTACATAATTCAACACAACACCCACATTCAAACCTGAGGGATAGTTAAGAATTACCAAATAACATATAAAGCATGTTTTTAGACTGTGGGAGGAAGCCAGAGTACCTGGAGATAACCCGCACATGCTCGAGAAAAACATGCAATCTCCATAACCAGTAACCAGGCAGGATTCGAACCAGGGCTTTCTCAATGTGAGGCTAACCACTACGTCAATACATTAAACTATAAAATAAATAAGCAAATAAGCAACTATTTATTCATGTCTGGGACCAAATATTTAAATAATAATAATAATTATTATTATTTGAAACAAATTGTGCTAAAATAACAAACTGTTCAGTAGGATTGCTTTATATTAACATCGTAATAAAAATAATAAGATTCACTTTGTGAATGATTTGAAATATGCTTTATCTAATGAGTATTGTCTTTTCAGACAGGAGACTGACTCTGGCGTATTTAGGATGAATAACTTCAGTTGGTCTAAAAAACAAACACTTGACCTGGAAAAATGAAAACCTTCACTGACCTGTAGCTTTTGTAGTGAAGCCCTGCAAAATCATCCCTCTTTACAATGTCACCAACAGGAATCTTTGTCAATAAATGAAATTCTTAACTCAGTTAGTTTGATTAACAGTAAATAAAGGGCACAACGCAATTTCATACATAAGATACATGCTGAAATACTCAAAACACCTAATATTTTGTATGTACTGTATGTGGAAAACAACCGCAGCCCTAAAGTGCTCTTAGAGATGTATGTGTGGGTTTTCGATACACTTGTAAGAACCACTGCCGAACGAGGCCAATGACGTTTTTTTATGTTATGGCCATCATAATCATCCATAGTCTGGGAGGTGCTTCAGCCTTAACCACTAGAGAGGCCTGCCTACCTGCTAAGAGCTAGTAATGCAAATGCACTTTGAAGAATGAGAGGGTCAGCATGGTCTTGGATGTTTGCCAAATACACATCCAAAGCTGCAAACATCACAGTTGCACTGACTTAGGCAATGACAGTCTCATGCTTATCTTTCTCCAAGGACTTGTCCCTGGCAAACCTTTGCTGCATTTGTATGGTTACAAACAAATTATGTCCCTGATTTTGTAAATCAAATTTAAAAACCACCAAACAAATTGGAATATTTTGTTTTTTTTAAAAAACACACATGACAAAATTGCATGCAATCAGATGGGAGCTTCTATTAATATGAATACTTCCATTTGAACATGTTGGCTTAAAAATAAAATGTAATTTCAAGGGCAACAGATGTGGGGTTTTGAAGAAGAAAAAAGATGTTTGGTAACACACTGAGAGAACAGTGGGATCGACCAAATTGAGATTTGCCTTCAAGCACCTTCTGTGGTTTTTTGCTCAGCACGCCACATTGCACTCATCACCGACTTTAACATGTTACTGCCTAACAAATGAATGGGAATGTCAGATTGGCGAACATTTGCAAAAACTCAAACACCAGTGCAGACAACATCTTTACAAAGGAAATTTTTAGTCTGGGAGTATTTTTGAGCAGGAAATGCCAAAAGAAGTACAGAAAAAATATCTTTGTGGTTTGGTCTGCTTTCAGGGTAAACCCTTAAGCTACGAGCAAACCGAGCATGTGACGCGCGTCAAAGAATACAATATGCATGTTTTTGAATGAGCGTTTAGCCCATGGTGTTCACATTGGTCAAGCAGGGAGGGGCTTCTTCTTCACTGGTTACTAGAGATGTGAAGTTTGCAAACGAATTTAATCTTTTGAACGGCTCATTAACATGAATTCTGAGAATCAACTCGCAGTTGGCTGGGAACCGTTCTTTATATCTTTTTTTCCTTCCCGTGAATTGTATATGTTCACATAAAAGCTAAAACAAGCTCATTCTTCTAACTTTGGAAGCAAATATCACATGAGTTGTTGTGAACACAACTTCACTGGAGTACCTCAGTGAAAAAAAGAAAAGAGCTGGGCGTGCACGATGGGTGGGGGTGCTCGGTAGTCATTCTGGAGTTGTGAGTTTAAGTTGTTCTATTTGCAAAGAAAGTTCTTGTGTTAAAATGTTTCAACGGAAGTGTTTGCATGGAACTTCAAAGAAGCCTGAATTGTTTCTTACTGTGTATCAATAACGGGTTTGCTAGTTACATTTTGCTACCATATTTTAATTTATTTTTAATAAGAATATCTTATAATAGTAAAACAAACTATTTTTTAATCTCTTATGACATGACACTAAATTAAGAGGCCTTCAGTGTTTTTTTTAATCCTCCAAAAGGCACACGTGTCCGATGACTGAGATGTGACTGACAAAAAATGCACATGTATACTTCACACAGATGAGTGACAATATGATAGTAATACATGCTAACCAATGTTTTGACGTGTAACCTAATATTCAATAGAGACTAATAAAAATAGGTTGTCATTTTAGTGGTAAATTTTTCAAAGCATTTTGGAAAAGTGTAATGTTTTATTCTAAGGAACCAGACAGATCACGTTCACTCGAGACTGGAAGAGTATGTCCCAAAGGCAATATTTTTTCTTTCTCCTTTAGGCTAGTTTAAAAACGAAAGTCAACTAGGTCAGATCACCAAATAACCACAAAATGACTTCTTAAAAAGCCAAGTAACTTTCTACTTAATTCTCTATATTCAAATTGGCCCAACTTCACTAAATGAATACACATAATTACACCGTGGCTTCAAACATATATTATATGCATAAGTGATACAATCTAATAACCCAAACAACTGTGCTGGGAGTGAATTTGTTTTTGTTAGAGATTTTATGATTCTTATTCTGTTTTCTTACTAACGGTGACCCCTCTGTGGAATGGCAGTTCTGAGTGTATCTTAAGAGGTTGTGACCTTTCCACACCAGGGGCAGGACAAACAGGGGAACCTCAAAGTCTTACATTCCAGAGTTATCTACTATCAAACCTCAAAGTCTTACATTCCAGGGCTGCACACTATCAAACTTCAAAGTCTTGTCGTGTGACCCCTATCTCAGGAAGGGGCACGGTTTACCTCTCCTTTTCTCTTCTTATCTACAAACTGCTTCAGCCAGCCCCTTTTTTCCCCTCCCTTAGTGGCTGAATCAGCATGTAACTAGGGTGTTCCCTTTCAATAAATGGCAGGGAGAGACGGAGATCTGCAGAGTGTTTGGAGGAGCTTGTAACTGAGCGATCTCTGGCACTCTCCCTGCAGGTAAAAGCCATACTCAACTCTCTTGTGTTTCTTTGCAGATTTACTAATGTTTGGGTTTTGAACCTAACATTAATTGGGGGCTCGTCCGGGATCCAACATACCTGAAGCACCCCAGCAGGTGGGAGAGAACCAGGAGAAGTCCGCGGCCGTGGCATTGTATACCCTTTCCGGGCCTGGGTGTACTCTCCACCGGCTGGGGTCTGACGGTTGACGGACATCCCGAACACCGGGAGTGTGAGTATGTCTTGACTTAAAAAGCTGTGTGCTACTGTGTGAAATAAAATAGTCTTAAAAAGCTGTGTGCTAGACTTAAAAAGCTGTGTGCTACTGTGTGAAATAAAATAGAAAACCCTGAGAATTCTAGACCCTATCAGGTACACTGATTTACAGTTAAGTTCCGCGGGAGGGTAACCTCCTCTGTGTGAAGGACGGCGGAGTCCTCTGGTAACAGTGTATTAAAGAAAGCTGTGTGCTTAAAAAAAAGAAAAGAGAGATGTCTAAAAAGGAATGACTGTGTGTGTGTGAGGGACTGTAATTACCACTAGGTACTTACATTCCATACCAAAGCCAACAATAGTAAGCAATAAGTTTCTGTGGAAGGCTGTATCCAAGGAGACACCGCCCGAAAGGGTAGAAGCTTGTGTTTCACCACAGGAATAAATTCATTATTGCATTGTTGGAAAAGAAAAACTCAACGGTAGAACACGATAGGTGTTACCCCACGTTGAGTCCAAATTTAGTTCAAAATGGGTAAAAATCAAAGCAAAGAAAAAGAAAAGGTCCTCCGAGACCTGCCATGCAAAGACTGGAGAGTGATCCAACGAGAGGATCACACTGCAGTTGAACCCCTACCATACTGGGTTAAACAACATAAATTCAGCGGAAGGTTAAGTAGTACCGACAACTACAACTTAACATCAGAGAAAAATGTAACGGTGAAATGAAAGACATAAAACAGTTGCAAACTAAAATAGAAGAAGACTGTAATGGAAAAAATAAAGAAATGAAAAAAAAAAAAAGGTTATCAACAAACGAGGGAATGGATGAAAGTTGCAAAGCAGAGAGAAGAGGGAGAAAAAAAGAGCGAGAGAAGAGAGAAGAGAGAAAGAGAAAAAGGAGAAAGAGAATGAGACAAAGAAGGCAGACGCATGTGCGAAACCAGTAATGTACCATAGGAAAGAAGATGATGAGTATGTCGGGCCATACCAAGATGCAGAGAGACTTTTGGTTGGCACGGCTTGACTAAGTTTTTACAGGCTTGTGAATAAAGAGTTGGAAAAAGTGAAGAATCTGAAGAAGAAAATTAAAGAAAAAAAAATGGGGAACTAGACGAAGATGCAGAAGAAAATGGATAAAGCATAAGAAGCAGGAAGAGTTGACATGTGTCGGAGATTGATTGGAAGAGTCAGAGCAGCACAGAAAAGATATTCAGAACAGCAAAAGAGAGAGTACAGAAAAAGAAAAAAAAAAGGCTGCATGAGAAGCAGAGGTTGCAGAGCTCGTGCCCGAGCATTCCTGCTGGGAATGCGCAGACAGTGGGCGTGTCTACCAGAGGAGGAGAGATAGAGTCGGCGCTCTTTGGGGTGGGTTAGGTGAAACCTTGCCCTACAGAGGGAGAGTTGACACCTTTTAGATTTAGGATAAAAGATTAAAACTCCAGAAGTCCTACGTGAGACCTGGATTTTAATCCCAAAGCGCGCAACGGTAAAGGTTAAGGTAAAGTAGAATAAGGTCTGAAGAACAAGGTTTAATCCACCCCCTAAATTTGAAAAGTTAAAATTAAAATTTTAAATCAAAATTAGATAACAAAATTGGTTGGCAATTGCATACAATTTTAATTGGACAGTAAATTAATAGCTTTAATAAGAGTGACTGAGTGTGTTGAGTGTGTGGAGTAAGAATGGAAGGAAAACCTGAACGAATGCAAAGAGTGTGGAGGCTGCAGCTCCACCCTCTTTCCTGAAGTGGTGTGAATGGTGTTGGAACAGCAGATGTTGAGTACAATGGGAAAAAAAAAAAAAAAAAAAACAGAAAAATGAAAAGAAAATGTAAGAATTAGTGGCAGAGAGTGAATAAATGTCAGACTGATGAGAAATGTGACGTTGGTTGGCAGGGTCTGAGTAAACTCTTACAGGTGGTGGAAATGCAAGAGTTGAAAAAGGTGAATTACTTGAGACAAAGGATTTTGGAGGAGAAGGGGGGAGCTGATAGTGGGTGAATTTATCTCCTGTTGCTCACAGCCCCCCACCATTTAGACTTGCAGAGGGAGTAATGATGGCTTCAGTGTTGTTGCAGGCCATGCGGCCTGTGATCCTGAAGATGGGGGAGAAAGAGGTCAAATGACAGAGGAAGAAAGGGATTTGATTTCTCAAGTTATAGCAGTCAGGTTGGGATGGGGAAGAGGGCCATCAAGCCCTCCCCCCACAGAAAAAGACTGTTGTGTCGCCAAGCACATCTGCATTTACAGCCATTTACAGCCCTACTGCAATCCTCTGCAAACACACCACAAACAAGCTCACAGATCACATCCCCCACAGGGACAAAATGAGGGGTCCAGAGTAGGTCATAAACAACATTGCATTCCTCAAAAGGATATAAAATTAAATTGGTTAAATAAGGGTCATTCAGTCATGGTTGAATAGAACAGTGGGTCAACCACTATTTGATGTAAGTCAGAAATATTTTACTTTTTTCTACAGGGGTTGTAAATGGTGTGCTGAGTCAAACGGTGCAGGGCTCCATTAACAAATAGCAGAGCCCCTTAGATTCCTTGGAAAACAGACAATCACCTTATACTCTGTAAACAACAGGTCTCACTATTTTGATCACAAAGACTAAAAGTCATGTGACACCCACTTATCATTCTCACTGTACATTCCATTTTGTTTTACATGGCATTGGCATCATTCATTTTATCTTCTCTACGGCAAACCAGATTGATGAAAAAACTTACAGCACCACACATTTAATACACACTAAAACACTCAAAACAGGAAGGCGAATGTTCACATATGGCTGTTGTTGGCGGAAACAGGATGGTTCATTGAGTGCAGCAGCGGAGGTGGTTATATGTAAGGATGGATAGTTTGTCACAGTGAACATGGAGGTCATGACTCAGGCGCCCTCAGAGGCTGCTGAGGTGCTGGCCTTATGTGTGGCTTTGGAGGATGTAGCCCGTCAAGAGGTGATGGTTGAATTATTCACTCAGTACATGCATGTAACGTTGTTATTTGGGAACTGGCAGAATGGTGCAGAAATGGGTTTATCATAGTAAAAGGACAAACAAAAGGTCATAAAGATAAAGATCAAAGACAGTCATGGGCTCTGGAGGGGCCCTTGTGAATGGCCAGTTCTTCTGATAAGTATGTTTTATGAGGCAGCTCTGGAACGAGCCTTTGTTTTGTCTCATGTGGGCACCCAAACTATAAATGGTTCATTGTTGTTGATCTGGCAAACGCATTTTTCTGTCTCCCTTTGGCACCTGAAGGCAGGAAATATTTTGCTTTTTATTATAAGGGTAGCAGGTTGCAGTACCAAAGACTACCACAAGGGTTTAAGTGTAGTCCAGGCATTTTCAATCAGGCTTTAAAGACAATATTAGAAACTGTGATTTTTCCTGAATACTGTATGTTGGTGCAGTACGTTGTTGATCTGCTTTTGGCAGCACCTACAGCAGAGACCTGTTTACAGGCCTCGTCCATACTTCTGAGAAGATTATGGATCTGCGGCTTCAAAATGTCCATGAAAAGGCTGCAGTGCTGCGGAAAGTCTGTCACTTTCCTAGGACGCACTGTTGCTGCTCAAGGGTTTGCAATGTCAGCGGAACACAGATCTTCCATTTTTAAACATCCCAAACCTCAGACAGTCAGAAAGGTGTTCTTGTGTTGCAGTGCTCCTTTACATTCACTGGAAACCAGACAGTCACTCTGCATACAACATGCAGCAAGATTAGCAACACTAATTAAAGAAAACAATCACCCATACATGAACAACGATTATGGGAAAACAAAGGTGCTAAATTAAAGGATGGCATATTTATATGAATATTAAATAAACCAGTCCTACCAAAAAATCTATACAAATGGGCAGCAATATTGAGTCATGGGACAACCCATGTCTCAACAGGGGGGATGGCAGGAATGGTTAACCAAATCTATACAACGTATGGATTTAACAATTACGCAAAAAATTTTTGTCGAGCATGTCTTATATGTGCTAAACATAACGCCCAAGGAAATTTAAGACCACGAAGAGGTCAGTTTCCTGCCCCACAATATCCATTCCAACATATACATATGGATTTCATCGAACTAAGCCAAAGTGAAGGAAAAAAGTTTTGCTTAGTAATAATAGATGCATTTTCTAAATGGGTAGAAATATTTCCTACAAAGCATCCAGATGCTCTAACAGTAGCTAAAGCTCTATGCAAAGACATTATTCCACGGTATGGAATACCAGAAAAAATATACAGTGATAATGGAACATCCTCTATGTCTCCACAGGAGGGACCCCTAGTGGAACCAGGGGACTGGATCTTGATAAAATCAATTAAGAAGAAACATTGGCACTCCCCTAAGTGGGAAGGACCCTATCAGGTCTTACTCACCACAGGAACAGCAGTAAAAATAGCTGAGCGCACAACGTGGATCCATCTAACTCACTGCAAAAGAGTGATAAAGAACGAGTAAAACTAGATAGCTGCTCCCCGTGTAGGATAGGAATCCTTCATCAGGCACTAACAAGGAAAGGCCAGCTACAAAGGGATTGGTGACAATAGGTTACCTTTGTCTCAACCCTGGTGAAGATTGTCAACCCCTTGTGTAAGTGTGTAGGAAGGGTTCACTAAAAATAGACATGAATTTCCTCGTTCTCCTCGTAGCGTTGTTCGCGCTGGCTACACAAACATTTGCCTGGGGAGTGGGACTTAGTGCAACGTGGAAGTCCAATTCCCTCTTACAGCATGGAAAAAATTAAGAATCCCTGTAATGAATCTGAAAAGGGGTTAACAACTTATGAGCTATATTACTGTTACCAGACTAATTCTACGCAAAGCACTATTATTTTTGACAAAAATATAGGAGGATATCCAATCAAAGCATGGAGGGACTACGACTGGTACCTGGACACGACCAGTATACGCAATGAGGGCTACTATTGGGGAAATGTTGCGGCCACTACCGGAACCTGGACAAAGGGCTCTTATGGGTATGGCGGCCCCACGAGTGGGACGAGTGTGTGCCGTTCTTCCTCTGTCCAAATATTACAGTGGCCACCGACCTCCCCGACATAACGGCAGGTCCAAAATCAACCTCGGCACGACCTGAACAAAAATTCATTAGGCCAACATTGGACGACTGGTTTAAAGTCACCACAGGGGTGACACAAAGAAGCAACAACTGGCTCCTTATGGCTGAACAAGCAGGCATAATGAGCAAAACGGACTGTGTGGTATGTATGGGAGCAAGACCTCTCTTGCATGTTGTTCCCTCTGCTGTTAGTATTGACTGCTTGTTGCCCCTAATGAATTTTACAGTTCCCGCAGCAAACTGCTCCCTTTGGGATACCATATATCCCCTTACAAAAGCAGAAAGTAAGAAGCCACTTTTTTCCTCCAAAGTGGCAGTAGCCAACTTCACCTGTATTAACAGGACCGGGAGCGGCCTTAAACTAGGAAATCTTTCTGCTGTCAGTTGTGCTAATTTCTTACAGGTTGATCTCCACTTCATGCCACAGTCCAGGAGCGACATTTGGTGGTGGTGTGGTGACAACCGCCTGTTTGACCGCCTGCCATATAACACCACAGGATTGTGTGCCTCTGTCTCCCTCATTCTCCCAGCTCTGATCTTTCCCCTCACAGCTGATGAACTCCTAGCCAACTTCCGCAGCATTCTGCCATATCACTGGAGGCAGAAACGTTCCATGCAGACATCTATGACGGGATGGAGCAAAGATGATCCCACCTACATAGATGGCATCGGGGTGCCACGAGGAGTCCCCGATGAATACAAACTGGCAAACCAGATTGCCGCTGGATGGGAGTCATCCATCTGCTGGTGGTGTACTCTGAACAAAAATGTTGACAGAATTAATTACATTCACTACAATGTGCAGCGTCTGGGAAATATGACAGCTGATGGGTTCTCTGCTATACACGAACAACTGTCTGCAACCTCACTGATGGCTTTTCAGAACCGCATAGCCGTGGACATGCTGTTGGCTGAAAAAGGAGGAGTCTGCGCCATGTTTGGAGAACAGTGTTGCACCTTCATACCCAACAACACTGCACCGGATGGAAAACTGACTAAGGCCCTGGAGGGCCTCCGCTCTCTCAACAACAAAATGAAGGACCACTCTGGGGTGGATACTTCCTTCTGGAGCGGCTTCGGAGACATGTTTGGCCAATATCAGGCACTGGTTGTCTCTGCACTAATGTCTATTGCCCTGTTTGCAGCCTTGCTTACCATCTGTGGATGTTGCTGTATACCTTGCATCCGGGCACTGGTGCTGCGGGTCATTAACAAGGCTCTGGCACCGGTCCAAACGGATGTCACCGAGATGTACGCACTGATCCACCAACGCTCCGACGCGGAAGACGACGAAGACGACGAGGCCTCTCCTTTAGACCTTTTTCCGTCCACATCAGAAATCTAACTCCTCTGAGTGTACCTGTTTCTCTTAATGCTACTATGAGACTGTTATTAAAAATCCTCAGTGAAGATATACCAGTTGATGCACGCTTAGAAAACAGCATAAACAGGAGGGAAATGTTAGAGATTTTATGATTCTTATTCTGTTTTCTTACTAACGGTGACCCCTCTGTGGAATGGCAGTTCTGAGTGTATCTTAAGAGGTTGTGACCTTTCCACACCAGGGGGAGGACAAACAGGGGAACCTCAAAGTCTTCCATTCCAGAGTTATCTACTATCAAACCTCAAAGTCTTACATTCCAGGGCTGCACACTATCAAACTTCAAAGTCTTGTCGTGTGACCCCTATCTCAGGAAGGGGCACGGTTTACCTCTCCTTTTCTCTTCTTATCTACAAACTGCTTCAGCCAGCCCCCTTTTAATGTTCCCTCCCTTAGTGGCTGAATCAGCATGTAACTAGGGTGTTCCCTTTCAATAAATAGCAGGGAGAGACGGAGATCTGCAGAGTGTTTGGAGGAGCTTGTAACTGAGCGATCTCTGGCACTCTCCCTGCAGGTAAAAGCCATACTCAACTCTCTTGTGTTTCTTTGCAGATTTACTAATGTTTGGGTTTTGAACCTAACAGTTTTGTTTTGTTTTGGTTTTGGTTTTGGTTTAATTTTGTATTTGAAATCAAAACCAAGCTCCATCCAGTGTTTCTTATTGATTACCAATCTATTAGCTATAGAACTAGCCTGAAAAGGCCTGTTCTGACAATTGACAAACATGTTTTATCTTGCACTATGGCAGATTTTTAGAAAGATAGGGGACTAGTAACAAAATTGGCCAATATGGTGACAAAAACTAAGCAAATTCACTTGTTTCAAATGAAACAATGAGTTTCACCATAACATAATTTGTATGTTATAGGTTTATGGTTTATTCTGTAGACCCCTGAAGTAACTATTGAACTATTACAAGAGTTATTAGACTTAGAGTTGGTCTCAAAATCTAAGAGTTTCAAATCTATCGAATTCCAATGTTTTCTATTGGGAACTGAATGATCTGGGTTCATTCATGGCAAAAAGTCATTGACTAGTTTTAGCACAGTGTAAAAGAATACTTCAGGAACAACGGGAGAAAGTAACATCACATGACAACAATGCTCAATGGCGAGTGAGCTTAACCCTTTAGGACTGGAGATGTTGCTGGTAAAGGCTAAGTAGCATGCTCTTTGACATATAGTAACTCTTCAACCATCTATACTAGGGGTCTCAAACTCAATTTTCCTTGGGGCCACTGAAGGCAGAGTCTGGCTTGGCTGGGCGCAACCTCAGCATGCATGCACACACACACACACACACACACACAGATCGTGGGTGTCTGGGAGCCAAAACCAATTTGAATCAGAAAAAAAAAAAAAAAAAAATCCAATCTTCTTTTTTTTAATTATTATTTTATAACACAAAATAAAATGAACAATAACACTGGTATAAACAAGTTGTGTATAACTTCCTTGGATTACATCCCTTCTTTGTTGCTAAATTTGTATGGAACATGTACTGTAATATTAACTGTACTTATTATTAACTGTATTCTGTAAAGAAATTGCTAATAAAACTCTCAATCAACAAACACATAAACACATTTTAAATTAATAAGTAAATAAATCAGTAATAAATTTCAGTTTTCTGTTTATTCACTTTTATACTGCATATCTGCTGTTTTCAGATTTTAACTTCCTTATTAACACAGTTCAATTAACACTGTTAAATTTGATTTACTAAACACAACATTAGATTTAAATGTTACAGTTCTTTAACCTTCATCAATGGATTCAACTGAACATGGCTTCTTTTGCCTACTTCTTACTGCTGGACAGCTTCCAAGCTCCACTTTAGATTAGCCCGTCATCCACTCCTTTATTTTTATAGTTGAATTCAAACTGTGGTTAGTAAAAGAATGGCGCTGTTCATTGGAGATCCGAACAAACGTCACACATACCTGAGATCAGAATAAGTATGGAACTCATCAATGTGGTTTACCCGATCACTCTGTGCACAGGCGCAAATTTTACATTACTTCCTCTATGTATCCAATATGACAACTAAGTAATTTGAATTATATTTATGACTGTTATTTGTATATTTTTTGCATGTTTGTTGTTTCAAGATTGTAAACCTTGTAATTAAAAAAAAAAAAAGAGAAAAATCAGCTCACGGTAGCATTTCCCAAAAGCTCTGCCTCTTTTATGCCTGTCCGAGCCATTTAAACAGCGGAGAACTCCATGATCATAAGAATTTAAGTTTTACTCAACAGCAGAGAGCTTCTTTCGAATGTATTACAGCGCAGAAAAATAAAAGAACATCACCTAAATGCAACAATGTTTAATTGTATATTGTCATCATTAGAAACAATGAAAATCTCAACAATACGTGAAAGTATGACAGCCACAGGGCTTGGTGTCATTTTCTCTATTTGATCGTTTTTATTTTCCATATGTTGGCAAAGAGAAAAAGGAGAAGTGAGTGCATTTTTCTCGGAGTAGATGTCACGAGCTGGCAAGTTTTTTACGTGTTTTCCCGCCAGCCTGCCATTGTAGCTTCTTATTTGCTTAACACACCTGATCAAGGTAATCAGCAGCAGATAAGGAAGGATTTCTGGAAAACCAGCAGGAAGTCAGACCTCAAGGGCTGGAGTCTGCCACCCCTGGCATAAATGGCTGAAGAGTTATGGTAGTTGAAAGAATGTCAAAAACAGAACAAACGGACCTCAGCAATCAAAACACAGTAACTACTCCAGCAGCAGATGTTTTTGAAAGGTTCTGAGGTGTAAAAAGAATAATTCCCCTACGTAGCTACAGAAGCTGACCGCTCTACATGACCAACTTGCAGCACAACTAAACCAGTTGCTAGTGGACCTACCCTGAATGACTTTTGGAAGGGAATACTGTCCTGATCCTGAAAGACCCCGGAAAGGCACACTCCTAGCCAATTACCAATCATCTGCCTCTGCACAATGTATAAGCTCCTGTCATGGCAGCTAAGATGAGTAGGTACATGGATCAATACAAGAGTGGCCCATAAAGAGAGTGAAAGAAACACTAGGGGAGAAGTTTGGAGAAGTCAAATGAATTGCAAGAACAAAATCTGGGCCATCGATACCTATGTCCTTCTGGTTGTCAGCTACCCTGCTGGCATGATAAACTGACCAAAAGCTGAGATAGGGCTAACTGACATCAAGTCAAGAAAGCTCCTGAAAATGCATGTAGGGTTTCTCTCTAATTCTATCACCCTGGTACTCTACAATACATGAAATGTTGATGAGGACTAGTAAGTTATGGAGCTGCTTTCCATAACAACAGAAATTCAGGAATACATTGAGAAGATGACAAGTGATTAAGTGTTTAGTGAATACCTCAGGTAATATCATATTTAATATATATATATTTAAAAAAAAGAAAATGCTCCTCTCACTCTCCGCGGGTGGTATCTCACCCCAAGCACAGGTCCTCTACCAGAGGCCTGGGAGCATGAGAATCCTGTGCAGTGTCTTAGCTGTTTCTAGCACTGCACTTTTCTGGACTGAGAAGTCTGAGGTTTTTCCAGGGATCTGCTGTAGACACACCTCCAGTTTGCAGGTTACAGCCTGTAGTGCACCACTGTCACCCTCACCTGCCAAGCTTTCTCCAGTTCTTCTTTGAGTCCCTGGTATGTTTCCAGTTTCTCATGTTCCTTCTTGATGTTACCATTGCTTGGTACTGCTACATTCACCACAACAGCTTTCCTCTGTTCTTTATCCACCATTATAATGTCTGGTTGGATCATTACCAGCATGTCCATCTGTATCTGGAAATCCCACAGGATATTGCTCTCTCATTCTCTTTCGGATGTTTTTCCCATTTTGACTTTGGGATTTCCAGTCCATATTCTGCACTCATGTTCCTGTATACTATTCCAGCCACTTGGTTGTGGCGCTCCATGTACGCTTTCCCGGCCAGCATCTCACACCCTCCAGTTATGTGCTGGATTGTTTCAGGCGCCTCTTTACACAGTTTACATCTTGGATCTTGTCTGGTGTGGTAGATCTGAGCCTCTATCACTCTGGTGCTCAGGGCTTGTTCCTGAGCTGCCAGGATGAGCCCTTCTGTGCTGTCCTGTAGGACAGCCCTTTCTCGCCATCGGTAGGACTTCTTGATATCAGCCACTTCAGTTGTGGTCTGGTGCCCCATGCAGGGGCTTGTCCTCCCATGGATCTGTCCTCCAGCACCGCATCCTTTGCTGTCCATTGTCTGAGACATTTACTGCACACATTGTCAGCTGGGGCCTTGAGCTTGATGTATTCATGCATCTTGGATGTTTCATCATGGATAGTGGCTCCTACGCTCACTAGTCCTCGACCTCCTTCCTTGCGGCTAGCATACAGTCTCAGGGTGCTGGATTTGGGATGGAACCCTCCATGTTTGGTGAGTAGCTTTTGTGTCTTAACATCTCTTCTTTTGGCTATCTTATACATTAAATAGCATAATAAGTAGTATACTATATACCATAAATGAATATATGTACAGGATTCTCTTTGATTTAGTTCAGGTAGTCTGTCAGAAAGCAAAAAATAAATAAATAATAAAATAAATAAATATTGCAAGTTAAATATCAAAATTCACATACCATGTACGATACTAACATGTCTGAAACCCTAGGTAAGTCACTTATAAAACGACATACAAATAAGAAAAATAAGTATGATATGTTCCTGCAAACTTGTTCTAATTTTAAAAAGTCAATAATTCTCGTTTTGAATGTTGACATGCTGAGAATGATTTAATTCTAGTTTTCAAGTTGCCATCCATGTTGGGCCAGCATCAACACATTTTCCTTTTATCCTCAAGCCAACAGGGTGGCACAATCTTTCTTAAACCTAACAGGATGCATTCATCTTGTGAGCTTGCAGGGCCCCAGTGCTGTCAAATGCCTGATTGTCTGCGCTTGTAAAGCTTTATTTTTTACCTGACAGAGACCCGGTTCCCGGTGGCACGATGGTTGTAGCAAGCTGGTAGCATCTAGCTCCTGTCAGCTCCTTTGCTTTTCAGGTTTAGAATACTTAAAATCAGAAATTTTGAGACACAAGAACGTATGTTGTTTGGACTTGAAACCTATTGTCAAGCATTCCCATGTACTTGTAAGGCTTGTGAAATTGGTGTTCTCATTTGGGACGCTACGTTGGATGGTTATGCAGAAAACAAGAAAAAAAATACATAGTGATGTTTAAGTGTGTAGAGTCAATATCTCAGGAAACCATTGTTGGATGACAACACAACACATTAAATAAGAAAACAGACCGATTCCGACGAAACAAATATTAGTGCTACTATGCCAACTCTCAACCTTAGTAAAATGTAAGAAAAAAAAAGTTATTCGACAAGTTTACTCGTAAGTTGCATTAGCGTATTCACAAAACCTGTAACTCCCAACCTTATTTGTGCAATAAATAAAAAGAAAACAGATAAATAATGCTAAAACGAACATTACTTTGACTATGCTAATAGTCAACATGGTTACAAACAAGTAAAAAACAGTCTGACACCGTTGCACATTAGCCACGTTAGCATATTCACAATAATAACCAAACTTTTTTCGGAACTTGTAAGAAAACAAAAACAGACTGATATTTTGACAGAGCACAAGCACAGTGTTCCTCTCACTTGCACTTCAGAAAGGAAAACTAAAATAATCCATGTATAAAGCCCTCTGGATCACAATGCGCTTTTTTAAAGGCATTTTTTAAGTGCAACTTATAGTGCGGAAAGTACTGTATTTCTGTTTTTTTATGTTACCTAAAGTTGCACTCTCTTAATGTTATCCTAATATTTTATTCAAATGTTACTATTTATTTGTTGGTATTTGAACCTTTTCATCATCCCACTTATTTGTTTTCCCAGTATGTGACATGTTTTATAGATTTTTTTAAAATTTTTTTTTTTTACTTTATAAAAAGTGTTCTATTAATAAAGGTTTAAATAATTAAACATGTACATTGTATATTATTGTATGTTTTTATTTTTTTTCTTTCACCCAAAGGCTCCATTTTAGTGCTATTAGACATTCTAAGTCAAACACTTTTCAGAGTTGATATGAACCTCTTTTAGTATTGTAAAATAATCAAAACGCTTGTTACATTTGCGTTTTAGTTGTATATTCATTGCACTGTCTTGATATCTCCGACAAGCTATGTTACCATGCTGTTATCATCAATGCTGCACTGCTGTTGCCATCTCCGGTGGACATCTTTCTTCTTTCCTGTTCCCATGCTGCCTCTTGTTTCATCCAGTTGTGCTTCTAACTGACAAACCATTATCCCAGTGAACCACCTTGAGACAACAACAACCATTAGCCATGATCTAAATAGCTGCAGTTTGTTTTAGCTTCATGCCAGCAGTGAAAAATATCTTGACAAAGAAGTATTGAGCTTTGACAAATGTTTATTCAATCTAGACTACCTGCAAACATCATCAACAAAAAAAAAAAAAAACACTACTCTAGAAATAACCAATCATTTACCTAACTCTCAGAGATGCCTTATTCTTTTGGTTAGTATGTATAATACAATTTGTATTGTATCTTACTTGTCAAAGGCATTTTAGACAATATGCTCTTATACTAAAAAAGAATAAAAGAAAAACAACCCCTGGTTAGGTTTATCAGCCTTCAAAAGCTACAAGACTAGCTTTGGAGCACTGCATGTAGATGAGATAGAGCTGAATGTCTCCCATGAGCATCGTTGCACCCTGTAAATGTCACAGAAGGATGTGATATACGTCTCCCACACAGAGCTGCATTAAAGCAAAAAGCAGTGCGGATTTACTGGACATCAGTGGTAAATCGACTGTCAGAAATTACCATTGTCATTTACTACCATCATCTTTAGAGTTACAGCTCCCTTGGATTTATACGCACAGATACGTGTTGACTTGCATGTTTCTGTGAAAAGGAGCTGATACAGGAGATGGATGACAATACAAAGATGGAAAAGATCAAGTAAGTGCAACAGAAGGAAGAAAAGACAGATAAGACAGAAACAATGGAACCTCTTTTTTATGTTCTAATTATGTGTGTGTGTGTTCATGTGTTTCACCCTGTTTCTTTTCCTGTGTGTGTTTGTGTGTCAAAACTGTGTCATGCTTCCATCCAGCTCACAGCACTCCAGGTTTGTATGCCTGCAACTGCAGGTCACAAAGTGACATTGTGCCTTTATGGCTGCTCTCCATGGTGCTTCACATAAGCTCTGAAATGACTAAATCCCTCAGCCAGTGTCCCTGACCCCCAGCATCCCTGTTAGTGCTGCTGCATTCACACTCTTTGATCTGGCCCTGAATTGGAATTGGTCATCGGCCTCATTCCAGGATTGATACCGCCTCCGCTGTTCATATGCCTACAGGTCTGGTACAGCTCAACAATCTGCTAGTCTCTGGCTGATTATCTGCTTGTGTCTCTCATGTCATACTCCAAGACTGAAAAATAAATTAAAAAAAAAAAAAAATATATATATATATATATATATATATATGTGTGTGTGTGTGTGTGATGACCTTGAGAACAAGATCTTCTATGTTATGTTTCTGCAAGATCAAGGGAAAGAAAAAACTCTCAAAGCGCCACAGAATATCATAAAAAATATATATTTCCAGCTGCTGTCCACCCACACCCTCACACATAAGGGTGTTTGGTTTATTTGATAAAGCGAGCTAAGAATCATGTTTGCAAAAGAAAAAAAAAAAGATATAATCTTATTAAGTTATTTAAGATCATATAAAAAATCATTAAGCAATAAATAACATTGTTTTGAGATGTTGTGAAGTTAGCTATAGTTACTCATTAACCTTATTTGTTTCCTTATTCTTAAAGGCATGGCTAAAAATGTCATTTTGTGGGATTTAAACCAGTATTTTCCATCCCTACTTACCGTCATCCATCTGTTTATACCCTCGTTTACATGACAATAGTTTGTTTGTTATTTTGTATAATTACCAATCCATTATCATGTGGCTAATACTTTCTTTTTGTGATTCATTTGACCACTTTCAGCTCACGTTGCATCAACCGATGCTTAAACTTTAAAAAATCCTGTTAATCCAAAATGACCATAAAGTATAGATGATGCCTTTTTTAGGCTAAGAATATCCCATGCACTTTCAGCTGCACTTGTCTCTGAAAGCGAAATTGAAAATGTAACTAACAGCACCAGAATAAATTGCAGCAAGTGTTCTGCTTTAGTCTTTCGTGCATGTTTTAAGGCTTGACCTCAATATAGAGGACGGGATGATATTGACCTAATTTTTTGTTTGTTGCTGTAACCCTTTCATCTGGCCTGGTCACAGATGACAAATGCATTATAAAACAGACGCAAAGCCAAGTCAAAGCACAAGTTCATAATAAAATGTGTGCCTGGGTGAAAGTAGGTGAAGTTGCATTGGAAGCTCAATAAAAAAATCTAGGAGATTTTAGATAACTGTGAAGCAGCTCAAGGGTATTCTACATGGGGACACTCCCCCACCCCCCAAGAGATTTGATCTGGACTTGGCTGCTGAGGTATGGTGGGATGCAAGTGCTAATGAGATGTTGCTTTTCACTACCAGATGTGTTTGTTGTTTGGAGCTCTATACTTTAGTATGTTACTGTTTGTTTTTATGTGTTGTACCATCAAAAAGCTAAATCTCATAATGTCAGCGACTTATAATGAAGCCACTGTATTTTTGCTCAGAAAATCTACTGCAATCCAGCTTTATTTTCCCACCCAACCATGACTTGATTTATTTTAAAAGCGTTCCCCATGGTCTTTTAATTATGATTGTCGTTTTTACCCAAAATTAAATTTCCTGTGTTATTTTCTAGGGACTTTGTTTCTGCAGAGTGGCAGTAGTTTATCAAACATTCACCTCTGAGTTGTAGGTCAAAATGTTAGCACAGAGTATGCCCGCCCCTATCCCATCATCCATCTGTTCACATGCTCTCCTGGTGGCTAACAGCCCCAACCAAACACTACTGGTGCAACCAAAATTGCAAGCAATATTTTGTTTTGAGCCAGATGCCAGCTCAGACCAGAAAAATGAAGACAATTATGAAACTGGTCGTCTACAAGTTGGTGCATCAAAATGAAGCAGAGCAGGGAGCTTGTGGCTTGCTGTAGTAACTTATACGTCACACTTACAAGATTTCTAAAACGGCATTTTTGTTTTGTCTTGATTCACGATTTGAATAAAGAAATACTCAGAAATGCTATTTTGAGCGTAATTTTCTTTATTTGTCCTCCATAATGAAAACAACTTTCACACAAACATGTTGAAAACACCAAAAACACAATTTTCATTACGAGTGGGTCTTTAATACTCCTGACATACTTGTGCCGTTCACTTCAGGATACATTGTGGCTCCTTATTCCTTAAGAAGGTGTGTCTATGCTCTTTAACAATCATGAAACTGGATTCTGCACTACGCCACCTTTAACCAGATCCCTTACTAATTGTTTCTGTCTCCAAGGTAGCACGGCTTCTCTTTGATGTTCAAACTCCTTCTTTCTCACAAAGGAGACTGACGGCACGGGGAGAGGGAGAGGCAGATGGGCCGTGACAAGATGCTGCGAACCTGACGTCTCTCTTTCCTCTTTCAAGTGCTCTGGTTCAATCAGCCCTCGCCGCACAAGCTGTTGTGGAGCACCTTTGAAATCACGCTGTCTGCACAATAGTCTTGACTATTAATGAATTCTTGTAAAGTTCTAAAGCAGCTCTGATTACCCTTCCTTGTGCAGTCAAGTCCAAGGCTGCACATGTGCTGCATCAACCTTTGTGCAAATTTTCTGCACGTGTAAGACATGTAAAGCATTCTGGGTTGGTGTGCTTAGAAGTGCACTGCATCTCTTTGAGAACACTCTGAAAACGACACAAATGAGTGATAGATTGATTTGGTTGATCAGTAAAACCATTCCTGTAACTAAGGAGACATATATCAAGCTGTACTACATTATGCAGACATCAGATCTGATCATGCCAGCTAAATATGCAATATAATAAATAGTTGACCATGCAATATGGTTCCATGACTGAAATGTTAAGTACAGTCTAAAAAAAGGCATTGGTGATTAAAAGAGAAGGTTTCAAAAGCTCTGCAGAGATAGATACAGTGCCATGTTTCATCTTTTTGTAAGCTAGCAGACTTCTTGAGCCATTTTAGATAAGTAGTATCAAACAGCACAAGATGTCAAACATGCAGGTGTTCACCCCCGAAAATATGGCACCACCGTTAACGGCGTGTCTTGAAAACACAACTAATGCTCTGGACTGCATTAAAGGAGATGGAAAATCCAGTTCTCTCTGGAGCTAAACCTGTGAGGATTGGCCTTAATTAGGTGGTATGAATGGAAAAGCTGGCATTTTTTGAAGTGTGTGCGTAATTGTGCGTGTGTGCTGGACCGTGGGTGCAGAGAAGAGTCTGTAAAAGTACTTTCCTCTTCTCAAATTGGTGATGCTTATTACTCAAACATTCTAAAGTGATATCTTGCTGTCAAAGTAGTCACAAAAAGGCTTCACCTTTGGTTACCGATTGTCAAATAAAATCCCACGGGTTTCTTTGCAAGGGTTTTTCTCCATTTCCAGTCTTCTCCTTTTACCGCAACTCGCTGAAGCCAGAATTATTACCCTTCTCAGTGAAGGCAAATGTACTGGGGTGCAGTTTGACTAAACCACTGAACTGAAAGGAAAACTGGGAATACTAGCCTGAAAAAAAGATGAGAACAAGACGGTATAAGCCTTATTTGAAGATATTGGCTTGTCTGTATATGTATATAAAATTAGAATACAAGTGAGTAATCACCATTTACTTCTCAGTTTTTGAAAAAATGAAGACAGAGATCATGATCATTTTAAATCAATTGAAATCAATGATTTTCCAAATGATATGTCCATCTTCAGTACTTCAGTAGTATGGGCAGGGGTGAGTCCTGCTAGAAGATGAAATCTACATTTCTGCATCCAGATTCTCAGCAGAAGGAATCATTAAGTTCTCTAAAACATTCTTCTAGACGGTTGCAGTGATTTTGGATTAAAGAAAGCAGTTTATCAACACCAGCGCTGGACATTGCACCCCCAATCATAGCTGACTGGATATTTCACACTGGACCTCAACAAGCTTGGGTTTGAACCACTCACCTACTTTGACTGAACGGTTGATGTCGACTATAGTTGATATTATTGGTAATTTTGTGACTACCTTATTGCTTTAGGTCACTTTGACATTGTGAGCATCTTTGGCTCAATTGTGCAGTTTGTGTCAGTATAGAAGCGGCAGAACTAATGTGTGATAACAGCAGTCAGGGGTTAGTTTATATTTACTCACAGTCAATGTTTTTGCTGCCTGTGAACAACACAAGGAACAGATGCTGCATCTGCTCTACAGAACAACTCACATGCTGTCCTTTTGTGCTTCAAGTTTTGGTAGGTGTGTGACGGTGTAGCACCGTCAGCTGATTGCTGCGCTAGTCCACAAACACACACACAAAGACATGCCAACACGCCATTCATTTAATGAAATATATATTTTATCCGACCCTGTTCCTTTGCAGGTACCCCTGGGTGCACAAGGGGTTGCCGACTCCTTATCCGCATACACTTGCATATAGTTAACATGCCACTATCAATAGCTTGTTTTGTTTACAGAAAGTTAGTGACCAAAGTCACGTGACTCACCCATCGTTGAGTTGTATTTTATTTTATGGTGGACCTTTGAAACTCCTGTAAATAACAAATTATGTTTATTGGTGAAGACTATGAAATTTGTATTTGTTTTGGGGAAATCATTGTAAACAGTTTGTTTTACCAAGGTTAATTGAGAGCAACGCCCAGTAGGAGGGGCATATTGTCCCAAAGGGATTCAGGAAATGTGTGAAAAGGAGCCGTGTCTAGGGATGAAACGGCCTTTGTGAGCAGTGGATGTGCTCTTTCTCCTCTAACAAAAGAAGAAACTCTAACCTTGACTTCTCTGCAGTCATTATTGCTTGGTTTGACAAGCTCTTCCCCAAGGAACCCACGACAGGCATTCAGTGTAATTGATGTTAAATTAAATGTGCAACAAAAACACAAGTTTTTTTTCCTTCTTCTGCTCAACTTTTTTTCAATGGTTTCTGTTAATGTATAGCCTATATAAAGGAAGTGTGAAAAAGGGAAAATATGAAACAGTCTCTTATGCTCTAGCAAAATCTCTGATATGTAATATAAAGCTTCACATCTGCTGAAGATGACACTTTGTTGCATTAGCTCAATGCTTCATTTTCATTTGCACAAACAAAACTAATGTGTTCTCAGTACTTTGCTTTCACACTTAGCTGCCTGCCACTCCTCACAACTAAATTACAAATAAAACAAGCATAATTTTTTTCAAAATGTCTTAAAGTCTGCTTCGACCTCCTGAACCTTTTTTTCTTGCTTTCTTTGAGACAATAATTTTTAAAAAATCCCCTGATTTTATTCTTATTTTTCCCCTCTCGGATTGCGGGACAGCGAGTCTTCAAACTGAGTCACAAAGACACAGAAACATCACGGAAGCATGCCGTCATTAGGATGCAGCTCCAACAGTATGAGTGAATCTTACTGTACTGGGAAGGTCTCGGAACAATCTCATGAACCCAGACATAAAGACATGATTACCTTTGTAGAACTCAAAATAAATCAGTTCAGTTTTATATAGTTTATAGCCCAATATCACAACCATAGCCTTCTCAATGGGCTTCACACCGGTATTTATGCAAAGAACATAAAGTCAGTCATAAAACTATAAACAATAGCTGGTTGCTAAACTAAACTAAACAGACTAAGCTAAACTGGCATCCCTTCCCTTAGAGCCTCCTTCTCAGTGAGAAAAAACTCATTAAAAAAAAACATATCTTGGAGGAAAAAAAAAAAAGAAACCTCAGGGATGCCCACATGAAGGACGGATCCATTCCCAGGAAGGACAGGCGACGTGCCAGAACTGTTAAAGAAGAATTAGCTTATCTAACTCTACAACTACATGTTTGAATAACAACTATGTGTTTGAATAAACAACAACACGCAGGAATAACAGCTACATGTATGAAAAGTGTAGCAGATGGGCTTCATCCAGATTAAACTGTGGGGAACATAAGGGTGCGAGGCGAAGTCCACAGCCAAAGACAGGAGCACAGATGATCCACCTAAAATCGCTCCCGCTTGCTCGTAGGGGAGTGGAAAAGACGAACAACATATGAATCATACTGCACCAAACAAAGGTAAAATGAACTAAATAAAATATAGTACTGGGTATATGGTAAGGAATAGAGGAGAGAACCCCAGTGCACCATACTTCTAACTTCTAGTAACCTGCTAGCAACTAATTGGTATTGACATTTGTTTCAACATTTTAATGGTAAGAGCATGGAGCATGAAAAGGGCACAGATAGCGGACAGTAATAATAATAACAGTAATGGAGAATCTGCAATTTTAGCATGTCAATGTAAATATATTATTAATCAAATCTAAGCCTGCATAAGCCCACTAAGCAGATGGAATAGGCCGCCGTGACCCGGATTATGAAAACCGTCTTCTTTTTGCTTAGCTCTGCGGAGAAGTATGTAAAATGGGTGTCATGAAATGTATAATTATTACCCCAAACTTCATTACATTAGGTGAGGTAGGGGAGCAGCAAGTTAGATATTATCTGATTACTAGCCAGCCTGGCAATTTAAAGAAAAACAAATTGTAACATGCATAAACTTTTATAGCGCTTTTCTACCTTCTTCTTTATAGTCACAGTCCCATTCACACACAGATGGTGGCTCTGCTGTCAAAGACTGGCACCAACCTCCATCAGAGGCAATGTTGGGGTCAGTGTCTTTCCAAAAGACACTTTGACATATGGGCGGGTAAGGTGGGAATTAAACCTGCAATCTTTCGATCAGAGGACGACCACCTGATCTCTCAGCATTATTTGTGTTCCATGTGTTGTAAATGAAATAAACACAAACACAGCTCCATAGCAATCAGGCTAAAAACATTTGGTGGTAGCTCCTCCCACACATGTCTAGGGCGTCAAGCTTACTTAACACATTTTTGGACAGGCATCGAGCAGCAAATTTGCTGCACGTCAAAAGAGAGGCAGCTGTTGCACAAACCGCATTTGGTGTGAACAAAGCTTTTGGGTGTCTTCAGACAGGAAATATCCCTTGGTACAGACTAAGTCCACTTAATTTGGTCTGGATCGAGTCCTGAACCTTGCATTTGGTCTGTATTCAGACTACACTCTACTGGAGAATTGTGTTTTGAACTAAAGCCTGTGTAGGTGTTTATGACAGAGATTGTTGGGAAAATAGGTGTGAGAAGAAAAGTGTATCACGCTAAAAGTTGTTTTAATGAGCCTGCATTCATCTGACCCCATTTCAATGACTTGCTGTTGCATCACTCCTTCACAATTGTTCGTGGCGCTCTGTTTACGTTACAGAAATCCTGGCAATGGTGACCGTTGTGATTCAGCTGGTTCGCTCCTGGCACAGAATGTATTCAGACTGAGGAATGTCAGAGCAAACCAAAGTTCAGTTTGATTGAAAACTATCTGAGACCACCTCCAAATATGGATCAGAGAGCAGTTCCTTGTCCCAGACCAGAGTTCTCTTGGGTTTTTTTCCCATTGAAAATTTGTTCCGGATTATCGGGGTAAACAAACTCTGGTTCACTTTAAATGAACTAAATATACCCAGTTTGAATACACCCTTAGTCTGAAACAAAACCTGTTTCTGAATCTTCTGGAAAAATCTTTGTCTTTTGTTTTTTTTTTTTTTTTTTTTTTTAACTTTTCCTTTACTACTCAGTTGTGAAGAAAAATGCATGGCTGTTACTGTGTTAAGAGTCTGAAATGGTTTTCCTGAAGTCAATAGCATTGTTAAAAATAAAATGATCTTATTTAGATTCTGATGCAAAAGCTAAACACATAAAAAGGCTTTTCTTCACATAATTAAACTATACACAAAAAATTCTAAATGTATGATTTGAATAAACAGAATACATAATATTGAGCAAAAGTGAAATCCCACTACATTTTGGGTTTGAGGAAAACAAACCAACAGTTCCTCACATCATTGTGGATGCGTATTGGTACAAGACATCTCAAGCATTTCATCGCATTCCTGTCATTTGACGTTAAGCGACGGGAATGTCATAATGATTAGAAGGGACAGGGAATTCTCAGAGCAGTGCAAATGCTTGTGAAGAGGTGTGCCGACAATCTGATAACCCAGAAAACGAAAAACATCATCAGAGGTACACTTCCTCCAGGGTCCACAAACCGTCAACAATCACTATGTTTTAGTTTACCTACTTATTTATTCATTAACTCAGAATAATGGTTAAATCCAACACGGCTGAAAAAATGCAGCGCTAGTGCTAACTGGCTTATGAACAGCGCTTCATAACCTGCTGTGACATTTCAATAGCTGCCGACCTTCAGATATTAATATTGTAGTGGGGTCAAAAAATACAAATTGAATGTTGCAACACAAAGAAGCTAAATTTCTTAACCTCATAACTGTAGATCGGAAAAAAACTCAAAAAACAAAGATGACATGTTCATTTTCATGGACAAAGGAAAATAGATATACAAATAAAACCAAAGGGAGCAGAAAAGAAAGCAAAAGCAGGAGAAAAAAAACATTTTCAACATGATAAAGAATCGGGTCACGGAAAGATCAACTTACAGAATGTCTCCTCCATTATTTCTGTTCAACAATCGCAGTAAATGTTCACAAAATGCCCCTCTTGTATCTTTGTTGTTTTATTTACCAGCCAGTGCTCATAGAATAAAGAGAAGGGGCAGAAATTTGCCTCTGAGTTGTGGCACAGAGTATAGTATAGAGTATATAGAGTATATATAATATGTTATATAGTATGGAGTTTAAACAGGCTTCTCCTGCTAGCTTATAGCCCATCACACCCCAAAGATGACATTAGCGGTGCAAAGTCATTGTGTTAAACATGTTAACAAAGCCAAAAACACCATTTTCATCAGAGTGGATCTTTAAATACAAGAGTTGATGCAATTTCTAAAGAATACTGATGGCTCTGACTACAAATGGGAATGATTTGATTGGCCCATTGTAACTTTGTTTTGGATAAGTTAAAGTAGAGAACATCCTTTAGCCATTAGCCAAAAGAAAAGAAAGAAAAAAAAAAACATCTACTAATTTAGTCCATGAAGAATTATATATAAGAATGAACCTGAACTGGGTTGCTTGGTGATGGAAAAGGAATTCAATTATAGTCTTGTGCCAGCAGACAATAGTTAAATTAGCCTTATGACTCCTGGACAGCTGTGTACTTTGCTTTTCATCAATGTTAACTTGTTTACCACAGAGAACTTTACATCACGTTGCTGTCAACAATTGCAGTATTTCAGATAAACAGAAACATTTATCTTGTGGTTGCACTCACAAAAATACACCAAATCCATTGTTTAGTTTGTTTTTGTTTAGTGTGGAATCTTGCATATTTACTAAATGTGGGTTTCTACACATTGATGTTTATGAGAGGGAATCTTCTGGGTCAATTTGTCTCCATAGGTGTAATTAGGCCTGTGTTTGGTCAAACAAATAGTTCATTGGGAAAATCAAATACTTGACTAGCCTACCATAACCAAATTAGATTTGTAATTACTTATGGGACATGTCTTCATTAATAACGACTGCAGCTATTGTTGAAACAAAATATCAATACCATTCACACCTTACTTCATTGGAATACCGATATTAGATCACCCTCAGTCACAGAGTTAAGGAACAGCATGTACAGTTTTGTGTGCTTCTCTGAATTGCTTGTAAAAGAAAAAAAAATCTATAAAACTTCCTACATTCAACTTCAGGGGTTTATTTTCATACAACTCTTAGCTCGCCCAACACACTGCGCAGACTTGCTGCATTAGTTTAAGGAGTAAAGAAAAACAAGGCACAGTGCACATGTAAATGAATGTGTTTCAATGTGCTTGAAAGACAATAGTATCAAACTGAAGAAAATAAAAACGAAACATGGTGGATAGCGCAAAAAAAGTCACATTTTTAAGGAACAGCAAGGCTAAAAAAGAAGCATCACCAACATTTCCTCAACATTTTAAAATGCCAGTGACTCTCAAACTCTTCAATTATTGTTTTCATGGAATTACACTAGATGAATTACAAATACATGTTCCTCAATGCATAGTATTGCTTTAATCAGAATTGAGTAGATGCCCATGTGATAGGTGGTTATTTAGTGCAGTGTTTTCTGTTTTTTTCTTAACCAAGGTCTATTTTTACCTTGATCAAAATTACAAGTTCTATTTGTTAGTTCTGTTCTATTTGTTCCTCTTTTGAGTTTCCCTCGTCAGTCACACCAGTTTCAGGTAAATCACCCACAGCTGTCCTCATTTTAGCTAATCAACCTCATTGTATTTAAGTGTCTGGTTTTCAGATCCCCATTGTCTGCCTTGCCACCTTTTTCTTTTTTTTTTTTTGGGGGGGGTCTTCATGATTTTATCATATTTCAGTTTATTTATCAAATGTTTTAAGTTTCTGTCACAAGCCTGGTCTCCTGCATTTTGGGTCCTCCACCACCACTTCCTGACATTTGCCATGGTACACCTGACCCCCACCCCCCGGAATGTAATTGTTGAAGAAAAGCTTGATCAATATTAAAACAGCTCTTTGTCATGAATTAATTAGTTTTCAGGTATAAGATCATTTAAAAGTTTTTTTGTTTTTGCTTGATGTTTAATCCTCTGATCATAAACCTGCTGTCTTACCTTCCATATATATAGTTTTTGTTCTTCTGTAGAACAGCAGGTCCAGTGCTAAGTTGAAAAATGCTTGAGGTCTGTGTCAACACCATGTGACTGAAGCCATGCCAATGTTTGTGGCGTTAGATGGACCGTGATGCCATGGGAAATCAATTCCATTAGTGTCAACATAAACAACTGAGATGGCCATTGTGTTGTGGGAACAGGAATGGGACTGTCTACGTGTGCAGCAACAGCTTTCTGAAAGGTTTATTATGCAGTTTTACTCCAACATTTGCATAAATAAACCAAAACTTGAATGATAAAATCTGTTTATTTTTAAAAGTTTTTAATTTACAGGTATATATATATATTTTTTTTTATAAAAGTTTCAATTTACTAATGATTACTTAAAAAGAACTACTTCAGTTGAACACAGTTAACACAAACACTTTCAGCAAACAAGCAAAAAAAAAAAAAAACACAGGGAATACATATAAACATTCCTGTCACTGTTACTAAGTCTTTAGTTTAAGTAAATGCAAAACATCAATACACGTCATATCATGTTTACATGTTAAAACTAAACATTCTAAAACAAACCAATCAGAAATATTATAGAAAAAAAAGACTTGGAAAAAGTCATAATTTAGCTGAAATTTTTGTCTTTTGCTTTTCTTAAAAAAAATAATCCACTGACTTCTGGTTTTGTCTCCAGACACAATAACAGAGAATACATGAAACTGAAAAACTAATAAAAATAAATTTTCTTTTTAGTGCTGTCAATCAATCAAAAAGTTAATCAGGTTAATCACACTTTTGGAATGTGATTAATCATGATTGATCACAATGTTTTACCACCTAAATTCTATACTGCAATATGCGGCATTTGTACAAAAAAAAAAAAAAAAAAGAAAAAAAGGTCAGAGAGAACATTTTTCCATCATTTTTATTGTCTGAAATGTTTCAATTTGTAAAGTGCTAACTCAGATATCCCAGAAATGTAATTTGTCCACACAAAACACATCAACAGTAAGATAAGCAGAACTCTAAAGACCTTAATGTCTGCGAGATTACTTCAAGAAAGCAAAGATGCAGCTATATGTTAAAAAAATCTGAACTCTGGGGAAGTCGCCGTGTTGTGTCAACCAATCAGGGGTCTCAACTTTTGGCATGTGATCACTGATGTTTTTGTAGAGCTCTTCGAAAGATATAAGCCTGATCTCTAAACGCTGTCCGTGTCTTCCATGCATTGTAAATGAGATAAACACAGACAGCGCTCCATGTAGCAATCAGGCTAAAAACAATAGCTGGTAGCTTCTCCGACCTGCGGCCGGGGCGGTGAGTTCAATGAACACATTTTTGGCCACATGGTGAGCAAGTCGCTGTGCAGCGAAAAAGAGCCCGCCGACACAGATTTATCACGCAAATTGAGTTCGGTGTGAATGAAGCTTAAAAATGTGGTAAATGCCATTTTTGAACGTGTTTTTAGCATACCTTGTTCACACTGGACTGTCACTACCAATACTAGTACATGTAATCACAGTTGGAAAATGCTTGGTGCTGTCCAGCAGTGTAAATCTTATGAATCTTGCTTCAGACTTTTCCTTTGACAGCTCTATTCCGATATATGAAAGTGTCATACAGTTCTGGCTGGACACAAATCACAATTATTAATTTCTCCTCTATGATCAATTTTCTAATGGTAGATTCTTCCGTGTTTCGAAAAGGACACTATGCTTACGTCACTACCAAATCCAAGTTCAAGTATCAATGAGATAATGAATCTACCCACCTTACCAGCCACGATCTGTGATGTCTGCCAACAATTCTTTGGAGCAACCCCAAAGGAGAAGCCATCTGTAGCTGTTTTCAATTACACACACGGGGGAATGTGAGCCTTAAAATCTTTAATTGAGATGGACCAGGTCATCCAATTAACCCTGACACACTTGGGTATCCTTCATGCAGTTGAAGCCTTCACTTTGGGGTTTTGTGACGAATCTTTAAGTCACTTAAGAAACGCACCTGTCTTTACTGTCTTTATAAAGTTTAATTGGACTAATCTTCCTTTCTCAAAAGACTTTCTTTTTACCTTTTTTTTTTGGTCAATCTCTTAGTTTTAATTATGGGAGTGGAAAATGATTGAATTTGCTTTCTATTTAAAATGAAAGAGTATGGCTATTAATTCTAAAAAAACAAAACAAACAAAAAAAAAATATTTGATTGACCTTCTCTTCAAAGGCCTTTATGTGTTTGTAAAGCTCCCGAAATGTCCCAGCTTGTTAACACAGGGAGATCTGTTTTTAATAGTCTAAAGTGTTTATGCGTGGCTTTTATGTCAGGGTTGTAATTGTGTCACACCGCTTGTGGATTAATGTTGCGCCTGTTTTACTTGTTATGGGGAAATTTTAACGGTGAAATAATTTAATGGGTCCAGTTTTTATTCTAACTAGCCAAATCAAAACGTAGCCTTTAACCTGACCAGGAGACTTTTCTGCAATCAGCAGCAAGTGGAGCTCTCAGAAGATTCATTACAGGGAATGGCAACACATGAAAACAAAACAAAATCAAGCAAAAGAACAAGTTGTCTTTTCAGCTGAAAACAAAAGATGCAAATTAAGGTTCAAGTCATCACACATGCCTTCATCTTAAATTTCAGATAATGGGACCTGCTATATCTAATTGTTCTGCGGAAGTAAAGCAGCCTCATCTTAAGTGGGCAATTTAATTTGAAGCAAAATTCTGCAAGGCGGGGACGGCAACCAGAAGTCATGCACAGAAAATAGCCCTAATTGTTTAATCTATATCAGTTAGATGCCATATGGGAGAAATTACAGGTACTATGTGGTGGGATAAACACTACAACCAAACAAATGTCTGAGAGGCAGTCTATACCAGTTTGTGTCTTTTAAGATCAATTTGTCTTGGCTCTTTTCCCTTCAGACCAGCTAATACTATTTGCATTAATTAAAACAGCGCTCTCTAGCTTTAAAAGCTCTGCTCAAGGCTCAGTGTTCTTTTAAAAGATCTCTTAAATGTAGGTAGACAAGGTCAGCGATACATAATGCATGGTTATGAGTCCTGAAGGTGAATGGCAAACCCAACTTATTTCCATGAAAACAACAGCCTGCATTGACAGACAGTATTTTTTTTAAAACAATACTAAAGACAAAATTACTGTTATGCATTTATACTGTTTTTATGCATTTTCTTGAGTGTGCAGTTCTCTTAGTAATAAGACTAAAACTCTTGAATGTGCTAACTTTGCTCCCACCCAGTCAGTGTATAATTTCCTCTAGACGTTGTTTTATGGGAACGAATACTTTTTTTTTTTTCTTTTTCCTTCAGTTTGATCTATTTTGACTGAGGTACTGCGTCTTATGGAGAAGTTGCAATTACCACTCAATTTCTCAAGCTATAATTAGAGTATGTGGCTTAATTCTGACATAAAACCTCCATTTCCCAAACGAATTAATATCCATGCCATTTTAAAGAAAAAAAAAGTCAGTTCTCAAGAATTTGATCTTTCTGTTAGTTTTTTGTGCTAAAAAGGCCATATTTTATATTAGAAAATGCATTGAAATAAAAAAAAAAGTATAATTTAAATGAGAGAAAAAGCTTAGTCTGGAAGATTGGGGAATTTGTAATTTCTTAAAGAATAAAATAAAATGTCTAATTTTTTATGTATGTATGTTTTAGAAGCATACTGAACAAGGTCGTTGAAGCACTCATGATATGTATGTTTTTTAACTAACTCATATTGACAGATTTTACAAAACAAACTCAAAAGCTTTCCACTGGTTAAGGTTATGAGAATAGAAAATGCCGTTCGAAAAGGGTCAATAGAGGACTTTACCTTCTTTTTTGACTAAACATTTTTTGCAAAATGTGCTAATACTCCGTCAAAAAAATAAAAATAAAAGTTGTAGAAAACAGTCCAGATTAGATGAAAATGTATCCATTCATCCCTTTATCATCTGCGTTTCCTCCCTGCAAAAACAGGCCCCTTAGTAGAAAGTCCAATGTTCTTTCCCCATTGGCAGATTTTCCTTAAATAAGCAAAAAAAAAATAACTATCTGCAAATGAGGTAAGAAAGATGGTCTTGCCAAGAATTCGTGTTTCAGGAAAAAAAACTTCAAGTCACAAAAAATATTACCTGAAAATTAAGACTTTGCTACTGAAAAAAAAATTATATATATATATATATATATATATATATATATATATATATATATATCTCAAAAAGACTGGTTTTCTGACAAGACAGGAAATGAGAGATGTTACTTGAAACAAGGGTATTTTTACTTTCCTAAGATTCAATTTTTGCAGTGCTGGGTTCATTTTGAGAAACAATTTCCCTGAAGAAGCTTCAGCCATGTTCCAGCTATGTTTTTCCAGCTTTTCCGGTTACCCTGCGACTGTTTTTGACCAAAATATTTTTTGCACCATCAAAAAATGACGTTTTTTTTTTTTTTTTTACATTCTATTTGACAGTACAGACATACAGTAAGTACATACAGAGGGTTGTGTCAGGAAGGGCATCCGTTGTACAATCTTTGCCAAACCACATATGCAGATCAGACCTATGATATTCATACCAATCAGTTGGGGCCCAGGTTAACAACGACGGCCGTCGGTGCTTTTCACTGACAGGATTTCGGTGGAAAATGGACTACTGTTGGTCGAAGGAGGAGAGGAGGAGAAAGGGGTCTTCGCAGGAAGAGAGAGAATAGGAAAGTCATGAGTGTTGGACTGAGAGCAAGGACTTTGAATGTTGGAACTAAGACAGTAAAGGTAGAGTGTTGTTTGACATGAAGCAGAGGAAGATGGTAGACATACTGTGTGTCCAGGAGATCTGGTGGAAAGGTAGCAATGCTAGAACATTAGGAACAAGGATTCAAGTAGTTCTATCATGTTCTGAAGAGAAATAGAGTAGGAATTATCTTAAATGAGGAGTTTGCTAGGAGTGTTTTAGAGGTAAAAAGAGTGTCAGATGGAGTGATGAGTATGAAAATAGAAATCAACGGTGTGATGTTTTTTTTGTTAAGGCAGTTTGGAATGGATGGAGAAAAGCATCAGGTGTGATGTGTGATAGAAGAGTTTCAGCTCAAGTGAAAGAAAAGGTGTACAAAACTGTGGTGAGACCAGCCATGTTGTTCAGCCAAGAGACAGTAGCACTGAGGAAAAGACAGGAATCAGAACTGGAGGTAGCAGAGATGAAGATGCTGTGGTTCTCTTTAGTAATAACCAGGATGGATAGGATCAGGAATGAGTACATCAGAGGGACAGCACATGTTAGAGGTTTTGGAGCTAAAGTCAGAGAGGCCAGACTGAGATGGTTTGGTCATGTCCAGAGGAGAGACAGTGAATATATTGGTAGAAGGATGCTTAGTCTGACAGGCAAGAGGTCTAGAGGAATACCAAAGAGGAGGTTTATGGATGCAGTGAACGAAGACATGAAGGCAGCTGGTATCAAAGTAGAGGATACAAAAGACAGGGTTAGATGGAAGAAGTTGATTCGCTGTCGTGAATCCTGAAGGGAAAAGCCGAAAAGAAAAGAAAACATTCTGTCTGTCACAGTTAAGGTGAACCAGTGATGATTATAATAATCATCAGGCATATTGTAGTTAACAATCTTTGTCCTTGAACAAGTTGACTTCAAATAAAAAAAAAGAAAACTAAACGAGTCTACATTTTCATACAAAAATCTTTATGTCTATCTCTTTAAAAAATGAAACAAAACAAACAAATATAAACCATCAGCGAAAGAGAAAAGACCCACACAACCAGTCGAATACATTTCACAACAGATCATCCTACACATAATCTGTGGTTTTCCATCTCTGGTTTAAATGATGGCAAACCTGATGATTGGTGCGTGTGAAGTTTTCTAAAGCAGCTTTCATAAAAAATTTAGAGAGCACGCAGGGCCATTCATGAAAGGCGTCTTACTGAAAAACAAAAAAAATCATGGCTGGCATAATAACGATGTTTTCCTCTTTGGGGGCTACTTCTGTTTCAAACATGGCAGGAATGCTGGAAGACAGGAATAGTGCATTCAGACTTGGTTCTTGGTTATCAATGCCATATTAATTCTTAAACATGAAGTAAGAATATATATACATACATACATACATACATACATACATACATAGACACTATTGTTGTGATTTAATCTATACCCACATTTGGGGTGGAGTGATTCAGAACTTCACATTTTTTACTTTAACTCTGACATAATATCCATTTTAGTAGAATTTGTTTCTCATTTTAGTTTTCCATGAATGGAATTAATCACGGATTAATGCTCTCACACCTCATCAAAAATTCTCAAAGAGTACAAAATACAGGGGATTAATTATTTACTGACATCAGGATATTTCTGAAGGTTTGCAGCAGTGGTGAAGAGTGGCCAATTCTTTCATCCATGTGAGACTCTTGACAGTGTTTGCTGCTGTAACAAGCACAGCGCAAGATAAGAGAGTGCTTTGACCAGCCTTGCCTCCACATGATAAATCTTTATCATTTTAGGTGATGGCCTGACCTCTAAGACGGGTGCTGGCCAAGGGGGTCCTCATTAATACAACTTGAAATCCTCTTGGCTCATTCCTCCTATTTTCTTGATGTGGCTGACCTTTCCAGGATTGCTGGTATCAAGCACAACCTGTTTAAGGCAAAAGAATAGGAGAGGAGTTGAGATGAGCTGTGTGCATGGCTCTGTTTGGGTTTAAAAAAGAAAAAAAAAAAAAACAAGGAAAAAGAAAGCAAAGAGAAGATGGCATTGTTTTCTTTCGTGACAGTAACAATTGCATTGTTTGGGAATATCTTGTAGTGCAATGAGTTAGAATTCTCTATCTTGATCTCTTTCTGACACAAAACATGACATTTCATCTCTTAGTTCATGCCAAAGGAGAACCTTAACACAACCTTTGAGCTGCACGCAGATTAATGCAGTGCAACAGAAATGCTTTTGTTGCTTATATGGTGCATTTAAAGGACAAGATCAAGACTTATGCTGAGTCACAATGCATAGGCTACTCTCCAAATTCACTCTGACTAAAGGACCAGGTTTCAAGTATTTATATTCATGCCACATATTAATATATATATATATATATATATATATATATTTGTTGTCCAAGATACAAAGAAAATTCTTGTTAAAATTGGATTTCTGAGTACTTCTTTGTTCAAATAGTTGTGAATCAGAAGCAGACTAAAAAATTAGTTTGAAAAAAAATGTAGTTGTGATATAGAAGCTGCAATGGGTGGGTCACAAGCTCCCTGTTCCGCTTGCAAATGACTTGATCTGTGTACGTCTTTGTTTTCCTCGTCTGAGCTGGCATCTGGCTCAAAACTGTATCGCGGGATAGCTCTGATTTTGCTGGCCATTTCTGTTGCACCACTAATGTTAGGTTGCATATATTTGTTTCTTTTAACGTATCAACATTTTCATCATCAGAACACAGTGGATTCCTAAATAGTCTTTATTAAAATGTTCTTATTTATTAGGTTTTGACTTCGGAAAATCGGTGACGTCATATTTGCCACTTAAAAATATCTAGTGCACTACGTGGTCCCACAATTATATATTTTTTTAGTTGTTATGGAAGGAATTTAGAGATAGCCTTTGAGAGAATTCCTAGTAAAACAAAGGTTAAATGAAAAAAGAAAAATGGAGATGATCAAACACCATTCTAGTCTCAAATGTGTCACAAACCCTTAAATATGAAATATTGGAGACCCTCAAATGACCACTAGAGGCAGATGTCTGATTGGAGCAATTATGCATTGAATCTCATGTTAAAAAGTCCAGATTTGCATTAAAAACTATCCTTTACACAGCCTGAAAAATAGCATATACTTGTAAAGCACTTTTCTACCTTTCGTGAAGGCCCAAGACACTTTACAATCACAGTCCCATTCACACACAGATGGTGGTTCTGGTGCCTTCCACCAGAGGCAATGTGGGGCTCAGTGTCTTAACCAAGGACACGTCAACACATTGACCCCCTACTACATGGGCGGGCAAGATGGGAATTGAAACTGCAAGCTTCCAATCACAGGTTGACTGCCCTACCTTTGCACCATGGCCGGAGCGGTAGGGCATGACTAAGACATGTTTATATTGCTTTATATTGTGTTTATTTATAAGCAATACATGTTTACAAAGTTAATTATGTAAATCAATACATGGTTGATGAGGTTTAGAACAGCTGTTTTGATTTGTTTTGTGTATTGTTAAAGCCATGATTGCAGTAAAAGCTCACTTGATTTGTTCTGCCAATTTGACATTTTTTTTGGCAGGTTGTTGGATCAAGTGGAATAAAGTCCAACTAACATTCCTGAACTGCTTCAGGTTTCATTATAGTTGTTCTTAATGGGTGACATTACAAAATTATGCATTCAATGTATTTATCCATAGATTGTGCCATGCTGTTTCTGTTGGGAAGTCAGTTTTATTTGGTATTTTGGCTGCTTTTTTTTCCAAAATGGGTATATAAGGAGGAAAAGCAAGCCTGTCAGCTATTGGAACACACCATATGATGCCACCTTAGATCTTAGGAGACATATTGGACAATCAGAATGAAGAGCTCATGCCCTAAATGCTGTTTTTTGAAGGAAAATAAAAGACAAAAATTTACAAGGTAAAAAAAACTGGAATAGTTGGCAAGCATTTTAAATGCATGATGCCTCACTTTCCCCTAAATAGGTTACCCAAAAAAAACCTTATAGTCATCTACTTCAGTGCATTATTTAGATATTTTGGTCAAAAAATGTTTAGCATAGATACAAACTGAGTAAACAAACCAGTGTGAGAAGCAAGATCCCAAACTAGACTATGTCCTCCCTTTGACCTATCCCATTCTGTCTCTTAGAAACTTTTCTTAACCAAACTTTGAGAAGATTTTCTTTACCCTCCAGGTATCTAGGCTTTAACATTTCATACAAGGTTAACTGAAACCAATACAATATGGTTGTATTAAGTCTTTTTCCCCTATCCATCAAATGCAGTTATGGAAAACAAAAGCTTCTCATTACATTCAATCATTTTTAGGAGAGATTGGTGTTCAGCATGGAAGTTCTAAAAACAGAAAAAAGCTCAACAATAGTAGCTGACATAATGATTTTCATTCTTTTCTTTTCTTTTTCTTTTTTTAATGCTGATGCCAATAGAAACCGGGCTATGGCTTTGTTTGGCTCCAGCATCCTTGTGGTGTTTTCTCCATTCCATTTGTTTTTGAAATGGAGTTCAGCAGCAAGGAGCAGCCATTACAGGCCACACCATTCGCTAAATGTTTAACTTTCCTAAAGGAGTCATTCAAACCAAGAACAGGAACTTGTCTATTGGGAAATACCTCCGGATTAGGGGGGCTGAAAGATTGAAAAAGTAATTTGAAAAATAATGGGCTTTTTAATGACTAAACCTATGGGACACCCAGATGTGCTCTTTGTTAATTTTCACTAGTGTAATGTAAAATTCCAACTGCTTAATTACTTCAGGACACACAAAGAAACTGGTTTTTAACAAAGCAATTATGAGAACATCTTCTACTACATTGCACTGCAGCTTCCATTCCTCACCAGCTTCATCCTTGAGCTGCATTTTTAAGTTATAAGTTCTAAAGCCCTTTATTGTCCTCGACAATGACAGATACTCCAAAGCATTTGTTTTACTCCTGAGACTAGATTATTTTAATTTAGCCCTCTTTACCAACAGAAACAAGAAACTGAATGCGTATTTTGTAAATAATACTGATATTTGCCACCGTTCTCAGTCATCCTCACCCTCCTGCTGCCAAAGAGCAGGCTTGTGACAAAACTTGAAAACTTTAATGTGCAAACTCGAAAATGATAAAACTAACAGAGGGGGTGGATTGAAAATCATACTTACATTTCTCAGCAAACACAGAAAAAGCTCATTTGGGATCCACAATTTTGAGGATATTAAAAACTTAAATTAGGATAACATTACAAGAGAAAATAAAGACATTTAAATGTATATATATATATATATATATATGTGTGTGTGTATGTGTATATATAT
>BSAI01000162.1:7406863-7430788 GCA_036245035.1 Adrianichthys oophorus
ATATATATATATATGTGTATGTATATATATATATATGTGTATGTATATATATATATGTGTATATGTATGTGTATGTGTATATATATATATATATATGTGTATGTATATATATATGTATATATATATGTATATGTGTATATATATGTATATGTATATATATGTATATATATGTATATGTATATATATGTATATATATGTATATATGTATATATGTGTATATATGTATATATATACATATATATATATATATATACATATATATATATATGTCATAATATTAATAATCTTTTGATAAGATTTTTATTTAAAAAACGGAATTAAAGTTTTACTTGAGAAATGTAATTTTTAAATTAAAGTCTCAATTTTTAACATTAAATTAAAATGTAATTACTTTAAAAGAGTTAGAGTTTCATTTTAGTATCAAGTAAATGAAGAAAACTGAATTAAAACTTAAAACTCAACCAAAAAGGCGTCAAGCATTTTGGAAATGTTTCAGATGGAATATTGCAAGGAAAATAACAAAAACATGTAGCTAAAGAAATGCTGCAGGGTTTTGTTTTGTTTTTTTTTTTCTGTCTAATGAAAACTGTCTTTCTCAAATGCAGCTTCTAAGGGTATTCAGTCAAGTCAAGTCCCTTGGTTTGAACGAGTAGGCTTCATTTTGTCTGGATCGAGTCCTAACCCTTGCATTTGGTCTGTGTTCAGACTGCCATCAACAGGACATTTTTGTTGTGAATCAAAGTTTGTAATCAAAACTACATGACTGAAGATCTCTTCAGTCAGCTAGGAATTAGGAGGGCGGGGCAAAGCAACAAGAGAAAGAATTACGGAAGTCCTGTGCTGTGCAATCCTTTCCGGGATTGTTCACTTATTCAAACTTTATATTTCAACGTCTGTATCAACGTCAGGTACAACACTTTTTACTGCTTCTTTGGTACGCCGGAGGCATGCTGCAAGACAGTTGCTGAGGAGACGATGGCTATGAAGGTGTGCTGATAGTGACAGATTGTTAAAATACTCGTGCGAGATGCAATGCGTATCATGTTAAGCTTTTTTTTTTTTTTAACGTGCAAGCATTCATCCGATCAAATTACAATAAGTTGCTGGTTCTCATCGTTGCTCCATGTTTCTGTGTTGCCTACACTCTTTACATCCCATCATGCACAGCTACAGTTGCCGTTTTAGTTCAGTTTTCCGCTCTGAGCATGGAGTCTGTTCAGACTGAGGAAACTCAGAACGAACTGGAGGTCCCTCCGATGGGAAATGAACTGAGACCACCTCAAAAGATAGGTCAGAGAGCGGTTCCTGGTCCCAGACCTGGGTCAGCTTCAGTGTATTCAATTTGTTCCGGAAGGGAAATGGACTCTGGTTCACTTTAAACGAACAAAACGTTTCCAGTATGAATTCAAACAAAGTCTGTTGAGCGCACATTATCTTTTTGTTCTTTTCTTGTCAAATCATAATTTTATTATAATATTATTTTTTAATTTAACAATAAAAAGCTGTTTGACCTTTGTCCTAACTTCCTCATGGAATAAAATAAAGAACAGGCTGTTTGTAAACATCATCCTAGAATATATTCCCATTACTCTGAAATATCCAAAGTCCTATCTCAGAAGATATTAACATTTAGAGCAATCAATACATATTTTAAAAGTCACTTTTTCTTAGCTAATGGAGGAAACTGAAAGAAGGCATGATGTGTCATTCAGGAACAGATGCTGTAAAGAGCACCGTGATTTGTTGTCCTGTAAATGGGATGTGATCCCCGTATGCAGTTGTCATTTGTCATCAGGATCGCTTTGCTTGGATTCGCATGCACACGGCAGTCAATGAAGGGCAAATCATAGCTTTAACTGTCTATATTTTTTACTTGCACTTAAATTCAAGAGGCATTTACTATTTTATTTTTAGAAAAGCAACATAAAAACACACTGCAGCTATTTTGTTTTACATCAGTCAGTTCAATTAATTATGCCAAAAGGTGCATCACTTTTAGATTCAGATGTGTACGTTTTTCTTCATTACATTTCCATTTGTAAAAGTCTCTTCAGTTCTCCGCGACATAAAAGTAACACGACACAAGGAAAGAATAAAACCAGCACTCCTCAGCTTCCGACCAATTTAAAAAATTACATTTCTGAAATTACATTTGTGCCTTTGAGATGCAAATGCCAAAACAATATTATTCATGTCGGATCTAAATTGCAAATGTACACAGCATATAAGCCCAGTGTGTTCCTTTCAAGACTGGATTGGGACATGAACCTGATGGTGTTGGTGTTGATCAAAGGGCCTGGCAATGACACACCTCTCCCCGAGAGACTGGCGAGTCATTGAGATGCATTGAAACAACCCTATTCCTTGTGGGCTGGTTGTTTAATAATGCCTAACTTGTTCTTCCTGGACTCAAGGGACAAAGAATTACAAAATGTAATTTTGATAAACAACTAGGACCACTTTGAAAATTTGCAATGGCGGTGAGAATCTAAAAAGGAAATGTAATGTTCTTACTGTCCAAAAGCAAAGACCGGGAGATCCAATTCAGTGAAAGCAAGGATGAAATCTACATGAAAGGGACTGGAAGGATCATTTTAAATGCAGGTGGTGTTTCTATGACAGCAGGTAACTTCTTTTGATACTACACAGAGTAGCGCCTTGATAGACCAACTATATGGATTAATAGCAGTAGTTACAACACAGCCGTAGGCCCCCCTGCATCTGCGTTAATAGAGCCTATCCATTCCTGTCAGCTACTGGGGACTGATGGAATTGCAGAGGTGGCTGTGTATCCACAGAGCAAATCATAAGCCCTCAGATATCGCTTGAGCTGGATGACTGCAATTTTCATGTTAAACCAAGAATATTACATAGAGATTTATCAAACATAGGCTCTTCTTTTTTCTTTCAGTTTTCCCCCCTCCCTCCTAAAGGGGATAACACGTCCTCTTTTTTTTTTTCCATCCTGGATGGGATGGAAACATTTTCTCTATGCAGCTGGCTTGTCTTCATTTCCAATTCGCCCACAAAACACACACACACCTTTTTAAAGTTCAATATGACTGATGCAAACATTCGTCTCCACTATTCTCGCAAGAGCAATCTGAGAGAAAAAGCTGCTATGTCACTGCCATAATCTATCATGTCACAGCACCATGCTTCATTTGTCAGACACGAACAATTGAATTAACAAAAGAAAGCACCGAACAACGGAAAAAGTATCATCCACAATTTATCAACCGTGTTAATGTAATCTGATTTTACTAGTATGACCTGCTTGCCTCCTAAAAAAATTAGATCTCGCTAGTTTAATGTGTAGGTGTTTGTACTTTCAGATTTTGAACACTTTAATAGAAATTTGCATGCAGTATATGTTAATTTCACTCAGAAGTAATGCATTTATTGATTTTAGTTCTGGTGCACTCTGTACTCTTTGACCAAGTAATTGAGATGTACAATGAAATATAATCGATATTCATATGTGTATTTTTGCAAGGTCAAAAAGGTGTTTTATGGAGTTTTTTTTTCTTTCCCCATTATTCACTTTTCAATTAATGCAGCTTTTTATTTAAACATGACATGTTTTCAATCATTTTTTTTTTTTGCAGGATTTGTTTTATTTTTATTTCTACTTTGACATTTTGTGACTTTAGTTGTCTATCATTACCCATTTAAAAACAAGCCTGGCAGACCTTAAGCTTTCTATCAGGCCAGCTTTTTGAGCCTTATCAAGATGGATTAACCCAGACGTTTCCTTGGTTAAGATGACCCCACAAACCCTGTATCATTACAGGGTTCAAAGAATAGGTTTTCAAAAGTGCAGCCCATGGGCCAATAGTGGCCCATAGGAATTTTTTTTTTTGTTGGCTGGTAATACATTAGAATCAATGTTTTCAATAATTCAGCTGTTCATTGCTTTGAAAAAAAGAATCTTTGTTTTGTGTTTTTTATTGACATCATTGGGAATAAGCAGTAATTTCTCCCAGAGGTCAATGGTGCTGTGGTGTTGGATGTTTTCAGATTGGAAAAGTCTATCGGTCCATATCTTAATTTGTTCCTGGTCGTGTCCTGAACCTTGGACTTGGTCTGTATTCAGACTTCCGTCGACCAGACATTTCCATTTTGAATCAACGCGTGACTGAGGATCCCTTCAGTCATTGGCCAGAAGATACGAAGGCGGGGAGGTGCAATGAGAGAAAGAATAATGGAAGTCCTGCACTTTGCAATCCTCTTCGGGACAACTCACTTATTCAAATTTTATATATTTTGCTGAAAGGTCTGAAAGCAGTTTAACTCAATGCTCAAAGAGTTTGACATAAATCACAGTTATATTACATATCATTAAAAACAATGACAAATTCATTTGAACAACAAATAAAATGCTATGCTTTACAGGAGACATTGTTCACAAGTATGTCTTAATCCAGTGAAGCTGTGACAGAAGCTAGCTTTCTGCTAGCTCAAGAAGTAGCCAGGCAGAGCAAGTAGTTTGGTGACGGATAATTTGTGCAAGACTATATTTGGTTGCTTGGAGAGAAAAAAAACGCAAATTTTTTCACGCCAATGTTGGGATTCTATCTTGGCCCTCCTCCACCAAACCTGAGAACCACTGGTTTAGAGCATCTCAAACGTTTGACAGGTTCAGTGGTCTTCTTTTATTTTTATTATTTTATTTTATTTTATCGGCCAGCTTGAATTTTACTTTTCAAGACCATTCAAATTAAGAATTCTAACATGGTGAACTTTTCTCCTTGCTGTTGATGCTGACACTGGTGCTTGACGGCTTTATGTTGTTCCACTGCCAGCTGGAAATCTCTGATTTATCTCTTTGTCTTGAACTGCACACACTCAGCTATTTGTCCTCTTGCGCAGTTGTGCATCAGAGCGTCCTAATCCTGTTTATGTCCTTGTTAGAGCCAGTTGTGATATTCTTTGAAGAGAAAAAGCACAAACTGACAAATTGACAGCTGATGCTTCAGCCGCTAAACCAACCTAGTCATGTAAAAATATGCAGTGGACTGACAGCTGATTTAATGGATAACATTAAAGTTGTCTTTTTACATAAAAAAATTTAATGATGAAATGAAGTGAAATTAAATTTTGTGGGGTTTTTTTCTGTGCAACAAAACATTTTAAATTCTTCCCAAATCTTTGAGCAGAAAAAAAATGTATATCATAAACTTGCATTGTTGACTTGTCAAAGTTTGTTTAGAGTTAAAGAAAAAAAATGTGCAAAAGTGAAAAAAACTGGCTGGGGCTGATGAAAAACAAGTCGTCTTTTTTTTTCCAAACTGCTGCAGTGTTTAGTCAGAAACGGTGCATCTACAGAAACAATCACAGCAAAATGAGTAAGTTGACAGCTCACTGCCTCACTGGCATTATTCAAAGCATTTGAAGTCACTTGCTGTTGTCAAATGAAGATGCAACATTATTTGTGCTGAATACAAAGTGCACCCAAAACCCAAAGTTTGCCCAAAAAAAGAAAATTCACAAATTACAGCTACTGTTTTTTTCCCCCACAAACCTTTGATGAGGAAAAATGATCAAATTGAATTAGATGAAAATCACTTTGATCAATACTTTCAAGTTACTTCTAAACTGTTAAATATTTGTTATTGATGTTCAGTAACCATTTACCTTAAAACATCACTGACTCAGAAATATGTGTAACATGACTTGTGTCATAATATTTGTTGATTACCTTCAGTGTAATACAAACGTACAATGTAATATAACAACAAATGCACCACAAAGTACTTTACATGAAGTCAATATGGTGTAGCCTAATAATAATTACAAATAACTTTATTACTTGCTTTTAATAATGTGAAAGAACATAAAGCACAACTGGAGGAGTCACCCTTAATTCTGGTGAGTTTTTCTTACATAAAAATATTGATTTTTTTACTTTGAAAGAGAGGAAGAAAGCAGAAAATGTATATATATATATATATATATTTCTATAATGTATATTTATATGTGTGTACATAGTATATATTACATTATATATACAGTATATATTTTAAATTAAAGGTTTCTGCCTAGACAAGACTGGCATGAAAAGTTCAACCTAACAAAATCAGATTAAACATACTATATTTAGTCTGCAGCAACAAGACATACAGCCAAATGGTCTTAAAAACCAAAAAATATATAAAAAAATAAAATAACACATACAGGACCAAAAAGACTTATAGGAACATTAAATAAAAGAAGACAAACCGCAAATTTGGCTCAGTAGGTCAGATTGAATTTAAAAAAAAAAGTTTTGCGATTGAATACAAGCAGAAAAAAAGATGTTGGTTTAATCCCGGATTGAATTTTGGCCAGTTAGTCTGTTGTAATTAGGCGAGCAGGGGGGGAAAAAAAAGCAGTTCATTAAATTCATTATTTATTTGCAAACATGTATTTATGCATCTGTCTTTTGTGTTTGTTTTTTAAACGACTGTGCCCCTTTAATCTGAATCTTTTATGGATTCATTCTGGTTGTGCTTATTGATGGTGAAGGGATTTTGAGAGGTACACGGCGCTTTGTCAAAATATCACTATTTTTATGTGGTGTAATGCGCTAACACAGCCAACTTGTAGCTGTGTTAGACTGTGTTTTTTACATATTTCAAACAAGATTGGGAGTACAGGTATTATGAATATGCTAACACGACTAACGCTTCTAATGTGGGTAACGTGTTGCAAATAAATTCTAGAATTACTGTTAAAGCAGTTAATAAAGTCTGATTGACTGACAAACTTATCTCTGACTCTTTCTCTCGCTTAATGCACCCTATGGTTTGATGAAAAGCACTTGAAATTTGCCCTGGTAAAAACACATTGTATTTATGATTCCTAATGTCCCAATAAATACAATGTGTTTTATACTATTTTGTTCACATGAAAGCTTTATTCATATTCAGAGAAAGTTTTCAAGGTTTTACTCTTAAATAGATAAATAATATGTTGCTTATGTAACAGTCTTTGGGAAAACTGGGATATTTTATGGTCATGTGTGTAGTCTCACACAGCCCTAGCTCTAAAACAAAAACTTAATAAATATGTAATGAGTTTTGAATTTTTAAATGCATTAGTAGTGGTTTACATTACTTTCTAAGTATTAAGCTACTGAAATACTTTATTTTTATATTGAGTTCCTCCCAACGCTTCTTTTAATTGATGCTTTTTTTGTGAGAGGCTCACTCCTGCAGATATAATGAAAGTCCATGTCTAACAAAATCGCAATTAAAACTGTGTCATTAATACACTTTAACACTTTTACAGTAGGAACACCTTGAGAGGAAAAGGGACAACTTGAAAGAAGGAAAACAGAAGGCAATATTAACTTCTGTCAAGTTGCATATTTCTTCCTCCACAGCTAATAATGGCAAGGTTGCTCTTTGATGAAGGCGAGACAGTTTTTCATTTTCTTCTCCCTTCAAATTCCACGTATTTAATCCTCACTGGAAATGCCAAACTTTGAGGATGTTACCCCAGCCGTTATTTGGAGCTCGGTGCCTCAGAGGGATATAGAAAAATATGAAAAACGTGGTGTTAGAAATTATTTCCTTCATGTTGGGTTCAGCACTTGTTTTCTGAAAAGACGTGTGTGTGCGTGGGGGGCGGCTACATCGTGGAGTAAATGTGACTCAAAGCCACAGCTGGGCTGTGAAAAAAGCACGGAGTGGGGAGCGATGCTCGTTGCCGGCTGTGATTAGGTGTGTCGTCATGGGAAACCGTGAACACATCAGTCGGTGGAGGACACACATCTGGGTGTGCGATTTGGAGACCTCACACACAACTATCCCGTGCGGGTTAACACCACACAGCAGCAAACACTACAGCTTTGTTCACACCCCATCTTAATCAAAAGCTGCAGGTCCCTCAAACCCAAACCAAATACACTGTTGAACAACAACACGTGGGACCAATCCTTTTTTGCATATTTTATGAGCATTTGGGAGCACCCTTTTTTAGGTTTTGCTGGGACAAAGATGGTTGTCCTCTTAGGAGTAGTTTTAAGACCTGAAAAAAGTTGAAGTTTAAAGCATTTCTCCAAGCTGAACAAACGAGGAAAACTTTACATTCTTTCAGATACTTTCAAGGTCTCCAACAATGAAAGATGCATTACTTAATGAGCACCGCAATCACTGACTTATTGCCAAATTAAGCTGATAATCAGGATTTGAGGTGGGCTCAATCAACCTCATCTGCCCACAGTAATGGTCGATGAAACTTTGATTTAGGAGTTGTAATTGGTTGTCTGGTAGGGCATAGTGGCTTTCTTTTTTTTCAGTCCCAACTAGCCTGTGTGTGTACAGTTTCAGGAAATGGCTGCTTGTCACAACTGCAGGCTTGACTGGACAGGGAAGAAGATATTCACTGGAGACACAGCGGCTACTCTGGCACGGCTCTCTGTCTGTAATGGCCTCCATTCACAGGCTCTTCATGAAAGGTTTTACATGGGAACTCCAAAGGCTAATTGGTCCATGGAGATCAGGCTTATTGTTAGTTCTGCATGGCTTCCAGCAGCCATGGCTGCCATATGAGTGCCTAATCACCACATGCCTCCACACCTGACTAAACAAAAGAGCATTTTTCTTAATACTTACAGAAAGGGGGAAAAAAGTCTTTACTTTTATCTTTGTTCCTACTGAACCGCACGCTTTTTTTTTCCCCGCTTTCCTTTTGTCTTAGCTTATAAAATAGTTTGAGTATCACGAAATTAATAGAAGTGAATTTTAATTTCTAATTATACTTGCAACAGGCTTAGAGGCTTCAGTCAATCATCTTGTAAGTCTTCGGAAAATCTCTTGAGGTCAGTTCAGGAGCTTTCTGTTAAAGGCTAAACGTGTTAGGGCACTAAAACTATGTTTGCACCGCCCTCGGCTACATGTGTTTAAGCAGCCACTTGCAATGAAAAGTCTACTGAAACACATGTATATGCAGGTTTTGGACTTCCATGTTCAACAATCTTGCGTTTTTGCTACTCAAGTTTCTACAACTGTTTTTGGGCTGTATGTACTAGATGTGTGTTCTTTGAATGCACGTTGATGGTTAAACCTTGTTGAACTTTTACCAATCAGGGACTCGGATTTCGTAGTGACATATGAATGGCTCTTTTAATTCACTGAAGTGTCAACCGATTGAGAATTGATCATAAAGAATAAATAAATAATTGCGGTTTGTGTCTGGCCAGAATTAAATGACATCAAGTCTTTTATATATCAGAATGGAGCTGTGAAAGAAAAAGCCTGGAGCTAGCTTTGAGAGATTTTCCGAAGGAGACCTGGTTGTGGACAAGATGGCGCCCAAACATATAATTAAATGCATTACTAGCCAGAAGCGGAAATTTCACAACTTTAGTCGGAAGCAGAATTTGCATATCTATACTAGAAGATTCCTAACCTTAACCCAAGCACAATTCCAGCCTTTTTCTAGGCCAAGAGCATGAACTTTGGTCGAGGACTTCCAAATAATGATGCTCTGGTGCCAGATTGACGCCATGTTGTTGTCTGCAGCCGGGTCTTCTTGAATTTGCACCACTTCAGCATCTTACACCAAGCTTTTCCCCACTGTAGGTGGCGGACATGCGCTAGTTTCGGGTAGCTACAGTCCAGTGTGGACACCAGATGCAAGAGTGCACTTTCAGCATGGGATATGTCACATACCCGGTGTGAGCATAGCTTAAGGCTGAACCACCACTTGTACCTGCAACAGCTCATGTGTTGTGATTGCATTTTTCTCCAATCACGCATGGAAAGATCCAGAGTGTTTTCACCTCCTAGAAGTAGCATTAACCTGAGCTACAATGCCACTAATTAGCACAATGGCAAACACACAATGGCGTGAAGCGAATGGCCATGTAACATGCTGTTTTACGACCATGGAGCCACACAGCCGACAAATGCTGTGACTCAAAAATGGAGAAATTCCCCAGAGCTTTAGCTTGAGTCCCCGAAGAAATAAAAGCCTGCCGCAAAACCGAAGGTTTGCAAAATGTCATTGAGCTTTAATATCCTTGTCTGTCATTTTGATTTGAATACACACCTGACTGCTTGGGGCTGATGAGGGATTCGCACGCCACAGGGCACCTATCATGAAGGCAACCTGCGCCAGCTGGACCTGAAGTGGACAGAGGAATGTTTGTGTGTTAATAGTCTGTCAGAACATGTCACATGTAGAAATAGTTACATTAAAAACTGCTTAACATCCTATATGGAGGGCCTATTTAGAGGTTATAGCACAGCATAACTCATCCAAAATGTAGATTGGACAGAACAGTGAAAAAAGGATTAAAAGCTATATAAACCAATTAAATAAAACATTAAAATGTTTAACATTTTTTATTAGGGTATTTGTTTTTGTGCTTAGATTCTGTAAAGCATGTCTGCTCAGGATGTCAACATTAGTGCAAATAGAGACTAAGTAAATCACGTGTTCATTTGTTGTTTTAAACTGAAAGCAGCACAAAGTTTTTTCAAAAAGAAACATTTTTTTCTGATTATTACTAATGTGTAAGCACTTGCATTTTCATAGTGACCCCATCCAGCTTTTCTACATTAAGTGCAAGCAGGAGGCTTCCAGTTATGATAAACTGCTTTACAACCTTTAACACCAGCTGTCTTTATTAACTGTTTGCAGAGTGAGGAAGAAAAATGAGGTGGCGTTCAGGAGGATGCTACATTTTTTCATAATGTGACTGTGACAAAGCAACTTTCACTGTCAAGTCATACTTGTCTGTTGGAGAGTGTGATCCCTATTTTTCAAATCATTGGTAACTGACTTGTTTTCAGCTTTGTTTAACACTTTTCTAATATGCTATATTGCAGAATAGGCCCGTAACTAGTAAGGAGCTAATTCTCAAGCTTTTGTCTATTGGTTTGTAGTTCATCTAACATACATAGTGTCACAATTTCAGATCTTTATTAAACAAAAAAGACAATTTCCTAATTGTTTTTTTTTTTCTTTTATCATGTCAATGTTGTAAAGGGTTAAGTATTTTGAATTGAGGTATCCAAGTACAACACCAAATTGAGATAAAGGAAAAAGAAATCAAAATCATATTCATAGTAGACTTCTGTGTTCACCGCACTATAGGACGCGTTGCATTATAAGGTGCATCATCGATGAATGAACTTTTTTGATCTTACAAGGCACAGTATATGAAACAAAAAAGTCAGAGATAAGTCTATCAGTCAGTGAAACTTTACTAACTGCATTCACAGTTACTCTAAAATGTGTTTGTTACATGCTACATGTTTGCCACATTAGATGTTAAGAGAATCTCTTTTTAAAATCCTTGTTCAATACTCAGATTTTCAAAGATAAAACACAGGTTTTGTCTTAATGTAAAAGGCAAAAAAAAAAAAAAAAAATTAAACCAAGTCTTTTCCATCCAACATCAGAGAAATGAGAAATGAGGATGAACTTTTTTCCATCATCAAGTGGGAGCTGTTGAGATCTAGCAGCAGGTGAATCTGATTAGTAATTAATGAGACTTTTCTTGTTTTCAAACTGCATGTTAGCGGATCATAAGACATGCAAGAGTCAGGAGTCATCCAGAGCAATTAAGCAGCTCATTATCTGATGGAGCCCTCACTTAAAAGGATACAGACATTTTGCAGGAAGAGTTACGTATGGCCCATCTTTAACTATTGATGATTCACTCACTAACCCCATTGATCCATGTATAATTTAATCAACACAGCTCTGATATTGAATCATTAATATTCATTACGAATGTTCTTTAAAAGCAGGGGAGGGCGGGGGAGTCTTAAAGGTGACATGGTGCAGCATATTTCTAGAGTTATTTATTATATTATTATTTTATATTATTTATTCTTTTTTTAAATTTTTTCTATTTCTTTTTAAGAAACTATAGGGATCAGAGAAGTCTCGGTAGACCCTCACCTTCTTTGTTTGACCTCAGGCTTGTATGGTTGACTTTCATTAAAAGCCAGGCAGCACTTCTGGGTTAGCTCGCTATGAACAGTTCGAGGTCACTGTGTAAAACATGGTGTGTTAGACATTGAAAAGATATGGTCAAAGCTGCTGTAGTCTGTATCACATTCAGTCTGGAGGACAAAGTCAAAAGCAGACCTATTTTTTTTTTTTTTTTTTTCTGAATCCATCAGCCAAAGTGCTGTAAAAGCCATAATAAGGCTTTGTTCTATAAGTCTGGAATCAAAGATAATTAGATCCTTTTGAAGAGTAAATAATTATTTACCCACTGCTGTTTCCTTCGCAGACAACTGCACTTGAAAAAAAAACAAAGCCTGCAAATTATTACTTATTAGGTTAAAGTAATTGATGACCTAAATGATCTTTTGTTAATAATACTGCCAGAAATGGGTTAGAGCTTGACAATATGAGAACATCAAATGGGTGTGTTAAAGAAACACAAGCTGAAAGAAGTTCAAAAGCAAATTGTGTAGGGTTATGTTGAGAACTGACCCTTTTTTTAAAAATTCAAATTATGCAGCTATCTTAATAAGTGAAAAGGACGACCTACATATGGAGTAAAATAAAACATTTTTGTATTTTTTTCAGGCAATAAAGACTTTCTTTTCAGCAGTACAAGCAGGTTTTTAAACCAAGAAAAGACTGTTTCAAAAGACTTGGAATTTTAATAAGCAATTATCACCAAAAATGTCACTCTAGCTCCACTTTACAGTTTACCAACTCTAAAATCCAGTGACACCTTTTCTGTGATTTGTTGTTTTTGGAGATGAATAGACAACAGTGCAGTGAAAACACGGAGAAAAAAATGTCTTCAAGAAGAAAGATTTGTATCATATTTGATATACACATTTTTGAGCCTCCTTCTGCATCAGTATGATCTAGACTTTGCTTAAAAACCCGTTGTATAAAACTTGGTCCATGTTTTCTGCCCTGTAGTTGATCATCATTCCACTGGAGACAGTAGAAGGGCTTTTCCTGTTCATTTCAAAATGCCTGCTTCCACGAAATCTTAAAAACACTTTTGGCGGGAAAAGTCTTGCTAACGTTTAAAAGTTCATGATGACACTGATTCAACCAATGACATTCATTTATTTTAATAACTACTTGCTGTATTGAAAAAAAAAAAAAAAACAAAGTTTGACAATTAACTTTTTATAAAACAAAGAATGGGAAGCCCAGTGAGACAACTGTATTGTAATGTTGGACTATATAAATAAAATTGAATTGAATTACACCATATTAAAAATGTGTGGATCAAATTTGAAACAGTGGGTAAATAAGTTGATTTTTTTTTTCTTAAACACTCGTGTCAATATTTTTTCATTTTAAACAAACACTGGGAGCAAAAACTAACCAAATAACCCAATGTATCATAATTGAGACAATCTATATCCCATAAAATAATGATACTGCAAAAACAATGTTTTCATGGATTTCATCAAAGCGGTTTAAAATCATCTTCACTCCAAAAAATACTAATAATATTTTTCTGTCAATCACTTGATGTAGTGGGCTATTCAGGATTAGGAATAACTATTTTTTAGATTAAGAGGCATTTCAACAAAAATACGTAAAGTATGTACTTATCTGTGGAATTCAGACATGTACTGTACATAAAAGACATTGTCGGCCATCAAAAAACTGCACCCCGGCTCGAAAAACAGGTCAGAATATTATTCATATATTTCTTCAAAAGGTGAAGCCAAAGCCCCATAGTAAATTATCAGTGATGTTTGCCCGGTGAAAAGTACACAGCTGATGCTTTATCTGATGGGAAAGCATATTTAATGAATAACTGATCAACCGCCGCTGCTGCTGCCCATTTCCTCACACATAAAAGGTTCCTGTTAGACCTATTTCCTCTTCGCTAGATAGAATGAAATATTATGTCTTTTAATAGATAAGCCTATTTTAATCTCCCACATTAATACTTTAGCATGCAGGATATTATTGTTCTGTACCAATGAGTATAATTAGTTTTGTTTAATAATCTCTGTCAATCCTAAAATTGCTCACTTACTAGGTTGCAGGAACGATCATTAATTTAGACCTATTATGGTGGGATGGAAATTGGCCATGAATAAGTGAAAAGGGTGATCTGGTGGACATGTTTAGGACATGAAACAATATTTAAAGAGTTCTGCTTTGGAGATGTTCTCACAGATTTTTTATAGAAAGAAAACGTAGCGTGAGACTAACATGCTTTTTGGGGGGCAGAGAATGAGCCCAATTACTTCCAGTCACTACAATGCAGACCTTTTTATTTTCCTGACTTTACAAGCTTAGCTTGTAAGTCTACTGATAGAAGTTGAAAAGGCGATGTGACGTCGCTTGTTCCCTAATAGCTCCATACCTGTGAATCCATCTGAGCGCGCTAACAATGGCGAGACTTGATCCGGCAATCCGTAACACTTCCCCAAGACAGCCTCAAGTCTGCGTCTCCTTCATCCTCCCTCCCTTCTCAACGGTGAAGCCAAAATGGAAAAGCCTCCAATCACTTTACTGTATACCCAGGAACATTTAAATGCTAATGTTATAAGCTCACATGCCTAATATGATAAGCTGACAAGCTTATTATAAGCTCTGAAGTTTTAAGAGTTTCTCCCATTAGTTATCACAGAAGGCATTAACTTGCATCGCTGCACTGTGCCAGAAGGTATGGAGTTAAATTCTCCTTCAGAAGAGATTATTTTGGCAGGCTTCTGACAGCACTATACAGTGGCGGGATTGTACATAATGGTTTGTCAGAGATGGGGAGGTTCACACGGGGCTGGAGGTGTGTGTGCGTGTGCACAGACGTGTCCCAACAAATGGTTTTCTCAGCATTCATGGCTATGAAGCACAAATAATAGCTTATCATTCAGATGATTTTGTTGATTTCTTTTTATAAATTATTGTTTTCAGTCCAAATTGTGACAACATGTATAATCATATTTCAATCAGATTGTCTTTTGCGTGTATATAAAGCTCAAAAAAACTTTCAAACCAACTTTTGAGTCATAAACATGTGAAGTTTGCTGGATTAAAAAAATGCATTGTGTATTCGCCGTACACTCATTATACAGTTTAAAGGTGTATACTGCTTAAAAGTTATTGTTGTGTTTAAAAAAAAATCATTTTTTTCTTTTAAATATTTCATAAATGTCGACATGGGATGTAATCAATAATTAACAGGCAGTGCTATTTTGGGTTTTCATATAGTTGTACTTCTTCACTGATTAAAACAAATCAGATGATGATGTGTGAATTTAAAGAAAAAACAACAAAAAAATGAGAAATTAGTTTAAAAACAACCCCCAGTTTAAAAAAAATGATTGAATATTTATAGTGGACATGTCTGATGTATTTCTCAAGTATCAGCTCATCTCACATAATAATTTTAAACCCTAATTTGAAACTGTTTTCTGGATTATTTCATTCTGAATCAAGGAGAAAGTCAACCAGATCTCAGGAGGATACCTTGTAATTTGTAATGATACAACTGAGTCGTTTACATTTGGAAAATTTACATTTTAATTAGGTCTTGTGTTCCACAGTAGTCTTATTGATTAACCTTATCACGGGATGATATAGTTTGGACACATTATGGACAACAGGATGTGAGCGACAGACACGGGCCAAGATCCATGATCATTCCCTGGTCTCAATTAGCCAGTGATACTGCGACGGAGGAACAGCTGGCAGCTTCTGTCTATCTAATCTCTCGCTGCAGCTGTGCTGGAACAGTCAACATGCTAGCCTAATTAGCCATGCTGTCTCCATGGGAAAATGAAGCCTTGGGGTCTTAGATCAATGTAGCCGTCCTTTTTATTCGCTGTCCTCCTCCATCGCACGTAAATGTAAAAAGCCATTGTTGTCGCCTTAAGAGTTTCATAATCCCAGCGAGAGGCCGTAATCACATTCTCTCTTTGTAAGTGATGATGTTCTGATAGGTGGCAAAACTCTCACTGGGGGATCATTCTGAGCGCCCTTTGAGGCCATTTTTGAAAATGCAGAGAAGTGCTCAACAGCTGTATGTTGTCTTTCTGGTACACTAGAAATGACAGTAAAGGTCATGTATGTGCTCCATTACTGACAAGTGACACACGCAGAATGGCTTCAGTCACATTGCTGTGAAAAAGAGGGGGTTTGACACTTTTCAGGTGGTTCAACTCTGATCTTTGTCTTTTCTGGTAACTAGCTATTTTAGGTTGATAACAAATTTACAACAAATTGGAAAAAAAAAAAAAAAAAGGTTTGTAGGTATCTTTTATGAGTTTGTTGAACAAAAATCTAGATAGTAGTGTATTGAATACTTAAAGTAAATGCAAATTTGTATCACACATCATCAATGGGAAAATAAAATAAGACTAAATTCAATTTAAAGTAATACAAAAGGACTACAATAAAAACAAAAAAAACTCTAGAATGTTCTGTTCTAAAATAAATCTATTAATTTTCAATCAAAATGTAAGCATGTTGTTGTCCGGATTCCTTGTTATTTCTTTTTGCTATGAGATGGATTGCCAAAACACTCCACACTTCTGCTCCTGGACCAGCCCTTATTGGATCAGACAAAATGAACCGATATCGAGTATGAATTGCATCGTCAACCACAAATAATAATCTGGATTTAATCGTTGTTGTTGTTAAAATAAATCATTATACTCCTAAAGGATTTGGTCCATAGATCATTGAACCACAAATATATAGATTGTATTTTATCCTACACAAGAGATTTCAAGCTAATATAAATGAAGATTTATTTTAAATTAAACATCTACCGAGCTAAGATCTTGGCCGTAAGTCAGAGCCCTGAATGAATAAGTCTGAATGGTGTTCATGACAAACATCAGTTATTTCTATTCTGCTTCAGTGCCATATTTTTTTAATCCCTCCATCTCTATCTACAAGCCATTCAGCGATTTGTTTGCCTTTCATATATGAATAGATAAATAGAAGCTGATGTTGTAGATCTGCTTGGTAAATTCATAAAGGAAGAAAATAGATTGCATGAAAAGTTGCAAATATGAGGCGTTTTTTTTTTTTTTTTTTTGTGCTTTAAAACAAATGGCCATCAATGGGGAGGTAAGGTTACTGTGACCCTGTAAACATAGCTGTTGAACAGCAGAGTTGGAGGAGGGGAGGGAGGGGCCACGTCGGAGGGAGTGATGTGTTCGGAGGCAGTCATGGCAAATTGCGGCCGACAAAATTGATATTTTAATCCCCATCTCAGAAGGTGTCTTTTGTTCTGGACGGCTTTGAGGGGCAAAGGGTTAGACCTTACTGCAAAGGCACCCAGTATGAGATGGAAAGAAACATTGTGATTTATTTCCAGCTCCGTGACTCTTACATTAGATAGAAGAGAATATATATATATATATTTTTTTTTTCTTTCATGTAGCATAAAAGCAATGCAAAAGAACAAATATCCTCATTAGTACTAAAGATACTTACATGGAAGAGATCTTATGACACATTTACATGAAAAAGAAGACAGAAGAAAAGCATGTGTTGCATTTAATGTTAGGGGTTGAATAATTCAAAGCCTCCCCCCTGCAGAAGAGTTACTAAAGATGCTGGCCCGTTCTTACCAGTGTATGTCCCTTTGAACAAATGTGTGCATAGAGAAGATTGAGAAAAAATAAGATAACATCGTCCTAATTTACTCCTGATATGTCCTGTTGTTCTGCTGTGTTAGTCATTTCAGTAAAAAAACAGTGTAGATGAAATGCATGTCATGTATGTGTGTTCTCTGGATCATACCTTACACTGTTTGCAAAATTTCGAGGAGAACTGAAGAGAAAGATGGCTAAAGAAACAAAGAAAAATATTTTTGTGGAATATTTTGAACGACAGTTTACTTTTTCTTTTTTGAAGACATGTTTTTTTTTTTAACTTTCAACTTACTTTAGCATGACATTTACAATTCATATATATATATATATATATATATATATATATGAATTGATGAAGCTCAGACAGCTGAGTAGCAGTCTGACAGTTGGTTGGTTGGATTTTCAAAATTCCAGCTTGATATTGATGCTATATAGAAAGACAACAAATGTAACATTGTCCTCAGTTATAAAAAAAACCTGTAAGTGATTTTTAGATCAAAGTATAAGCTAAATGCTTTGCAGTATCTTCATTTTCCTTGTTTCTTTTTGGTTACAGAACTATCAACAGAGTCTAATCAATGGTGCTATAAATACATAATGAAAATGGTCTTATTATCACACCTAAATCCTTTTTAAATAGACAGATTAGTGGTGAGAATGTAAAAGATAAATAACATTTGCACTTGTTACAGTACCACTTCACACAGACAGGAGTCAAATGATAAAAAGGTAACGTAAACAGCAGTTTCACATTAGCGTTGGGATGCTGTGGCCAGAAACTTATTTAATCAGGATGTCAAACTCTTGCATCTACTTCTTAAAATGTACTGAAAGAAAATTAAATTGGTAATCAAATCAAAATCTGAAAATATTCAATGACTCCATAAGAAATGTTAGGGAGTTTGAAATGCAGAGAAATAGCACTTTAGTTATTTGCACAGATTTGCTTAAATGCAGGTTGAAGGAAATGTATGAACTTTGATTTTTTTTTTTTCAACAGTATTGTCTCTCCGTAAAAAAGGTTGCATATTTATAATAAAATATTTTTGTGTCTGTAAAAATGCTTTGTCTGTGTGTGAAATGTCACTTGCACCTAGATGTATATTGACAAAACCCAAGTTATAAAAACATTTCTTTTGCTTCTCAATGAATCTACTATTTAGCAGCCTTACACTGTCACCCAATTGGTGCATATCCATGCCAGGGAAAATGAATAAATACAATTCTTTCTTCATTTTACATGAAGAAGACAAGTTAAAATGACAGAATTTACCTTTTAAATATGATAAGTGATGTATGTCATTATGACATTGCAACAAAAAAAAAAAATGAAGGGTTGATTATTATTAGTTTCAGCAAATTCTGATGATATTTCCGCCTGTATGTCAATTCAGATAATTGAGCAGAACGGGAACAAAAAATGCGATCTTTGGATGACAGAATGATTGCAGCATGGCTCTCCTGCAAGATATTCTGGTATATCAAATTAAGATCCAAGAAAAGGAAGATTTTCTTAAACTTTTTTCCTGTATTTCTTGATGTATTTTTATTACTTTGTTACTTTATTACTTTTATACTGTCACCAAACAACATGTCATTTTGAAACTCGTTCTCTGTGGGAGACGGAGCTAACAGTTAACTTTATGTTAATCTTGTAATTTTTTTCCTGTTTTTTTTTGTTTGTTTTTCTTTTTATAAATCTGAAGAACATGTCTCTATAACCCTGACACGATCCAAATTGTGAGTTTTGTGATCTGTCGGACCCCTAGTACAGACTCAATTTGGTTTTAGTTTCATTTTTTGTTACACTCTTTGCAAAAACAAGACCAGCAACTAAATTTGTCTTAATTGCTTTTGGTAAAATTAGTTGGGCAATCACTCACTCATTTTCCAATCCGCTTTATCCCTTTCGGGGTCACGGGGTTGCCGGAGCCTAACCCGGCTACTCATGGGCGAAGGCAGGGTACACCCCTGGACTGGTCGCCAGTCTGTCGCAGGGGCCACAATCACACACCCATGCACACTCACATTCACACCTAGGGACAATTTAGAGTAACCAATTAACCTATGAAGCATGTTTTTTGGACGGTGGGAGGAAGCCGGAGTACCCGGAGAAAACCCACGCATGCACGGGGAGAACATGCAAACTCCACACAGAAAGGTCCCCCAGCCAGGACTTGAACCGGGAACCTTCTTGCTGTGAGGCAGGAGCGCTAACCACTGCGCCACCGTGCAGATTGGGCAATCATGAGTACATTATTGAGAAAGAACAAAAGATATGTTATATTCATCAAAGCCAGTCTGACAAATGGACAGGTGTTTCCTTTGGGGCATTTGGAAGTTTTACTTTCTTTTGACAGCGGTCAGGCCCCTTGATGTGGATGTAGAGTAGCACAACGTCATTGCCGCGACCTCTAGTTCTTTTCTGTGTGTAACACAATCCCCACCTACAGCCTTGCTCAGGAGGGCCTGGCGTAGGTCACAAACCTGTAATAAAAACAGGAGGGGCCAAGGCACGATTTGGGGGAAAATGGGCACTTTCCGCAGCATCGGAAAATGTCCAGAGTAATGCACTAAATTATTGGGGTCAGTAACTCCGCCCGCTCTGTTGATTTGTCTGAGGAAACACAGGGCTCACGCTGACATTGAAGGACATTTCTCCACCAACAAAGGCTGTAAACTGGGAGATCTACAGGATCCAGAGCTGCTTATCTAAGCAGATGTGATACAAGTTTTATATTTTTGGCAACAAAACAGCTTCGTTGATACAAAAAATACACAAAAAACAGTCTAGAGTTATGATTAAGTGTCAGATTGGTAAAAAAAAAAAAAAAAAAAGTTATAGTCCAAAAACACTGTCAGTTGTACTGATGTGTTAAATGATCAAAAAGACATTCTTTTGAGTAAATCTATTATTTAGTCTATGTCACACTTGGTCATTGGAAAAAAAAAAAAAATAGTGTGCATTTGAACACTGACATGCGCAGGACTGCGCTACTGCAGCTAATCAGCCTAATGAGGCAAAGATTGCAGCAGTAATCAAGCCTCATTAGGTTTATGAGTATTTATTATCTGTGGCATGGAAATAATAAAGAACAGCACCTCTTGTTGATGGTACACGAAGTAGTAAAGCCCTGCAATCTGTTTGTTAATGGATATCTGTCACCTGACCACCACAGCTCAACAGTTCAGGGCATCCATCAATGCTAGGCTCTGACATCCAAAAGATAGATGCACTTCCCAGCTCTGACCTCAATGTTAGACCTTTCCAAGCCAGCACAAAGAGCCATACAAGGTTCAGTGTATCATGTAGGTGGCCTCCGGGATAGCTGCCCCCTTTGTTTCCCTCCTTGATGCATGTCTGCATGCACGCAAGCACGCCCATGTCAGCTAGAGAGAAACACAACATATGCAAGTGTGAAAAGTCGATTTGTTTGCCTTCGGTTCCAGCAGTGCCTCATCTCGTTTGCCTGTGAGCAATGCGTCACGCTGCTTCCAGCCAGCTTGGGTAACTAGGGATGAAGCCTCCATGCGGGTCTCCTCTATGTTTTCTCAGTTTTATTTTAGCAGCTTAAAAAAAAAGATGCTTGCTGGAAATTACACACAAATTCAGACAGGCCACAATGCAAATTATAGCTTTCTGCTTTTTCTTCCTTTCTTTTTTTTTCAAAGACATACTATTTTTACCTTTTAAAAAATGGATTTTTCATCCCCCCCAAACACTATTATAAGTACCTTAAAAGCTAAAATAAAAGATGCTGGAAGCAGGGAGGAAGAAAACAAGATCTAGGTGAAAGGATGCAAAGAAAAAGAGCTCTTTTGTGAAATCCACAATGCACAGTCACCTGATCTATGTTGAGACATCAGTACCAAAGATTAGGGGAGATAGTGTGACAGAGGTTTATCTATGCCTGTAATGTGTTTTACAGCATCACTTGGATTAGTGTCTTGTGCATCTCATGAAGCTACAAAGAAGCTGATATGCTCCATAAACTGCAATTTGATGCCCCTCTTTCTTTTTTTTGCATTGTTGTACACCTTTAGTGCAGACAGTTACGATGCAAAGCATTATGTCACCTACCAGATAAATCATTAGAGTAGTGAAAAGCATAAAAAATATGCAAAAATGACTTTATTATATGCATTTAAAAAAAAAATCCAGCTTGTGCAGCAGTTTTTTTTATCGCACCATATCCAGTCTGGGTTGTAGCTACATATTCACCTAACTGAATCTGGAAACAGGCTTGCATTAGCCAAGAGCTATTTCACAGAGACAGCCAAGCAGAAATATAATTCAAAGGTTTGCTTATCAAGAAAGCCGGTGTTAAAAGTTCAACATATGATTATTCTACAGTTGGTGTTCACATCACTGCTGACCTGAAAGAGGAGCAGAAGTTGGGGATGAGATGTAGATTTATTGAATTGACTGTTGTTAGAATGGCAGATTCAATGAGTGGCACAAACAAAACAAAAACTGCCACACACAAGTCAAATGAGGTATCATTTTTACCCCCTCCCTATCTCTCTTCCTCTCTCTGTCTATCCATCTAAACTAAAAAAAAAAAAGAACAAAAAATAGGTTCATCTTTGCCTCCCTGCATATTCCGCAGAGACAGGGAAATCTGACATGTCGTGTGAGTTTGTGTGAGACAGAAAATAGTTCCTTTCCACTTCTTGCCCGTCTATTAGAGAAAACATGTCACAGCGAGTTTTTCCCTCATTTCCATTTCATTAATCTATTCATCACAAAGAAAAATGCATGAACCCTTCGGTAATAAGTTGTTCTGCTAAATGTCTCGAAACTGCTGTACTGTGAGAATCAAGGGGTACAAGCAGCAAAAACCAATGTTACGCTGAGTTATTTAAAAGTCTACATAGTCTGGAAGATGAAGTTGGTTCCATTTTGTACCCTTGATGTCGGGATAGCTTCAGGGGCGGCAGTGCCACTTTGTCTGTTGGTCAACTACCTTAAAACAGGCTGCAGTCTCTCAGCTAAAGAATAAAATGCAGTCTGGGCAACCATAAATACATTCTCAAGACTCTCACTTGAGTTACATCTAATTCCACCTATTTTGACAATAAATTTCTGTTCCATCATTCCATCTATTTAAAAGTTCCAGCCCAATCATCTTTTGATCTATTTAAAAATGTTCCCAGTGGTCTTATAGAGTGCCTTCAGATTGGACACAGTGCCGGGCATTATGGGATGTAATCACAATAGCAGAGTAACAATAAGACACAATAACTCATGGAAATATGGTTAGATGAATGCAGGCTCATTAAAACAGCTTTAAACATGTATATCATAAACACTTATCAGCAAACCTTCATAGGCGTTGTCTCCTCGGTGACCATTTCGCAGCATGCCTCCACCTCCATTTTTTACTCCACCACCGGTAAAAAAAGATGTACCTGACGTTAAAATAGATGTTCAAAGTTGGTCAGCGAAATCCAAAGTTTGAAAATGTGGACTTCTATTTTGCTTTCTATCGTTGCTTTGCCCCGCCCTCCTAATTCCTGGCCAATGACTGAAGAGATTTTAGTTGGGTGGTTTTGTTTACAAGCTTTGGTTCAGAATAGAAATTTATGTTTGAGAGCAGTCTGAAAACAGACCAAACGTGAGGTTTAGGACTCGGTCTGGACCAAATTAAGGGGATTTGGTTCAGACCAGTGGCTTTTCAAGTCTGAATACAGCCTTAACTATGATTATGCAGTTTTTAGCCATGATTAAAAAAAAAAAAAAGAAAAAAAAAAAACGACTTCATTTTATAGGACATAGTTTCTGCAGAGCAATGATGGAGCTATCCAGCTGTACAATTTTGAGCCAAATAGATTTTCGGACAAGGAAAACTAAGATGATAATAGATCTATTTGTCTGCAAGTGGGTGAATCAGAATGGAGTGGAGCAGGGAGTTTGTGGTCTGTGGATTGTAGCACTTCGGTTACGGCTACAAGCCTTTTTCAAAAGTCATATTTTCATCTGCTCCTGATTCACTAGAATTTGAATAAATAAAAACTCAGAAATGCAATTTCAAGCTTATTTTTTTTAATATATAATGTATGTCAATCATAAGAAAAATGCTACAAGAAAATGTCAAAAACACAATTTTATCGGAGTGAGTCTTTAAGTCACTTTATTTTCCTGACTGTTTCGTATTCACGAAATATTGTACTACTACTTGACGTGTCTGAACCACTTTGGCATTTGGTGGAACCCTCATTTTCCTTAAGATATAGTTTTTTTGTTTTGTTAATACTGTCTCTTTAGTGTTTCTCAAATTAAATCCTCAACTATAAAGAACAAAAATGTGCATTCATCTTGTCCGTATATTGACTGTTTCGTATTCAAGAAATATTGTACTACTACTTGACGTGC
>BSAI01000162.1:7445929-7457799 GCA_036245035.1 Adrianichthys oophorus
AAAAACATGCTTCACAGGTTAATTGGTTAATCTAAATTGTCCGTAGGTGTGAATGTGAGTGTGCATGGGTGTGTGATTGTGGCCCCTGCGACAGACTGGCGACCAGTCCAGGGGTGTACCCTGCCTTCGCCCATGAGTAGCCGGGTTAGGCTCCGGCAGCCCCGTGACCCCGAGAGGGATAAAGCGTCTTGGAAAATGAATGAATGAATGAAAAAAAGATGTTCATTTTAATTCAGGAGTCATACTATCTGTAGCAACATTGGCAAAACTAATCCTATGTTTAATATTTATGTCATTTGTCCTGCTATATTCACATAATTAAAAAAAAGAAGAAAAAGCACAATCACCCTTTCCCCTCTGTTAGCATATTGCAAGTTCTTGTCGCATGAAAGTAGAAAAAAATAAAACAAATACTGGTAGCTAAGTAAAATATAATAAAAAATCTAATTAAGGAAACTCGAAACTGATTGACCTTGTAACGTCTTGCTCTTCTGCCCCACAGCAACACTTTATAAGAGCTTCAGTGTGGAAGGACTTCTGACTCAGTGGAGAGAAGGAGGAGTTGGGGTAATTTACACTAATTTAAGCAAACTCAAATCTCTGAGCTTATTCCACAGGAGACCTCGAGAGCACATTCAGACGTCCAAAAATTGCAGTAGTGTAACCAGAAGAACAAGATCATTATTTCTGTTGCACTTGTTCCACATACTGTAAGCCAGAGACAAGCCCAGAGGGAACAAAATTGGCATTGATTTTTCTTTAGAAACTGATTTTTCTCTTCACTGACAACAGTTCGAAGGCTTCAAAAATAAATCAACACTACTGAATATGAGTAGCAGTTGTTCCTGAAGTACTTATTCCACCATTCCAACCTCTCAATTGCTGCGAGCCTTATATAGCAGAGTAAAATGGTACGTCTCCCTTTTAAAAGTAAACTTTGAAAGTTTATATCGAGAAGCAGAAAAAGTATGAAATGAATAAGAAAATGATTTAACTGAAACTATGCAAAGCTAGAAAACAAAAAACAATAAATGCTAATTGATTTACATAAATTCTTTACATTCCATGCTTAACATCTATTTATACTTTTTAAGTATATTAGAAGTAGTCATTTATTATTGGTCTAATTTAAATATTTGTGATTGGCTTTTGTGTGAGAAATCTTTCCAGGAGAACCATGCTAAGTATTGAGTATTTTGTAGAATTTTGTGTACTTTTACCCCTTGATCCCTGAATTTATTTACAGCATAAAAAAAAAAAAATCACTGCTGTTTTTGTGTTCATGCAGATTCTAATTTAAGGAAATCTTGGTTTGATGCATATTTGTACCAGCAGGCATCGAGGGGTTAAGTATGAGTTTGTTGCAAGTGTCGCTTTCTTCAAACCCTCAAAATTGCCTGTTTTGATTTGGCACTTTTTTTCAAGAATTCTGTGCTTCTCAGAAAATCTGTTCTAGTTTGTAAAGTTGTTTTTTTTTACAGTCTCTTTGCTGCCACCACTTTCACTTTCCATGATCTCATTTCATTCATTCATTCATCTTCCAATCCGCTTTATCCCTTTCGGGGTCACGGGGTTGCCGGAGCCTAACCCGGCTACTCATGGGCGAAGGCAGGGTACACCCCTGGACTGGTCGCCAGTCTGTCGCAGGGGCCACAATCACACACCCACACACACTCACATTCACACCTAGGGACAATCTATAGTGACCAATTAACCTGTGAAGCATGCTTTTGGACGGTGGGAGAAAGCCGGAGTACCCGGAGAAAACCCACGCATGCACGGGGAGAACATGCAAACTCCACACAGAAAGGTCCCTCAGCCAGGACTTGAACCGGGAACCTTCTTGCTGTGAGGCAGGAGCGCTAACCACTGCGCCACCGTGCAGCCATGATCTCATTTCATTTTTTTTAATCAAACTGGTTTGCTGTTCTGTCGTTGTCTTTCCAACCAACATAATTTGGTTAAAATGTTTTTCTTTGTCTTTCCACCTTGCAGGTCAAAACGCAAACCATCGTTCCACTCCATTCTCCACACAAATCTGTCTTTAGAAACTAATGCACCTACTGAAGCATTGTCACACTACTGTTAATAATGTAAATATTTTTTTAATGTATTTTTCATATTTATCTTTTACTCATAGTCATTTTTTTAGGAATTAAAGGACTTTAAACTGCCAATGTTTTTGCCTAACCACAGGTTTGTCACTATTTCAAGCATTGGTCCTACTTTTTGTAGTTGAAATGCTTTGAGCATTGTAATTTATGTCCTGCTAAAATCTGGTTTTATATGGATTATAGATATATATTTAGGGTGTATTCAGACTGGAAAAATCATTTCGTCCAGACTGAGTCCGCTTAATTTGTTTCGGATTGAGTCCTGAACCTTGCGTTTGGTCTGTATTCAGACTGCCGTCAAGCAGATTTTCCTGTTTCGGAATAAAGATTGTAAACAAAACGACATTACTAAAGATCTCTTCACTCTTTGGTCAGGAATTATGTGGGCGGGGCAAAGCAACTAGAGGTGGAAATTATGGAATTCTTGTTGGAAAGTTTCACTTATTGAAACTTTATATTTCAGACCAAGTTTGAACATCGGCATCAACATTAGGTACAACACTTTTTACAGCTACTTTGATACAGCAAAGCCATGCTACAAGACGGTTACTGGCAAGATGACGGCTAAGAAGGTAGGATGATAAGTGTTTATGACATGTAGATTTTTGGAAAAAAATGGGAGAAGCAGTGTGTATGACGTTAAACATTGTTTTAATGAGTCTCGTTCATCCGACCACATTTCAATGAGTTGCTGTGTCTTATTGTGATGTCATGGCATTGTTTTTAACCGTTCTAACAAGTCTGCAGTTTGACCCTTTTTCTTCCTTGATAACACGACAATTGTTGCTTTACATTTGTCCAAATGCTGCTGCTTTATTTCTACTTTGTTTATATTACATGACAACCGGCTACCATGGCCGTTTTGGTTCAGTTATTTCACTTTGGGAACCCATTGTATTCAGACTAAGGAATATCTCTCCAAACGGAAACTCAGTCCAACTGGAAACAAACTGGTACCATCTTCAAGAATGGGTCCGAGAGTGGTTCCTGGTCCTGGACCAGAGGCTGCTTGGGTGTATTCAGACTGAACATTTGTTCTGGCTTGTCAGGGGAAACAAACTCTAGTTCACTTTAAGAAGGCCAAATGTTTCCAGTCTGAATACAGCTTTAATTAGAAGCTGTTTTAGAAATGTCTCTTCCAGCTGTGTTTGATACAAATCATGTCAGCTCTTTTACCTGCAAATTCTTTGTTCTTATGAAAAGGTCAACTAAGTGTGCATCATAATATCATATATATGCAAATCCATCGGGTGCAAAAACTGTCTATTCAGCATTAGATTTCATTACACTTGGCCCATTTGATCCACCTTTAGTTTTGCAGTAGGAGAGCATGTATTGAGTGACACAGAACAGAAATCCAGCTCATTTCTGAGAAAGCATGGATTTTCTTTTGTTCTTTTTCCTGTTCTCTCTGTTCCTAATATATCTCGATGTATAAAGGAAGTGATTGCTTCTAAAAAAGGGAAACAAGAAAATTTGTTTTTTCAGCATCCGAAAAAGCTACTATGTGAAGACTGTGAGGTCAGAAGCAAACAACTCCCATCAAAAGAGAACCGTGAGGCATTAAGCGCTTTCAGCTAAGAAACACAGTGACTGTAGCAGGTAGACCAAGACTGTTTTTTTTTCTAAATGCATGTTTTGTTCATAAATGTATATCTTGCATCATTTGGTTTTCTACTTTTGGTCTCACACATGTTTAAAAAAGTTGAACAATTTTTATCTGCAAAGTAAAAACATTTTTAAAAGGCTATATTGCTGTTTTGGCCCTCTGGAGCTTAAACTGACAAGCATTAAATGGTTTGGCGGCAGCTCCTGTATGCTCCATTATCACAAGAGGACATATCAAGCGTTCCTGTTTAATGTATCAAGACTCCTCCTGTAGCACCGTGTCTTTGGCCTTCATCTATGATTCATTTTTATTACCCATCATTCCTGCGACACAGGCCCCATGAGGCTTCGAGATGGCATGTGGGGTGGAGCGGAAGAGGGCTGCCATCTAATCTGCTCAGTGATGAACCTGCGTTATTTATCGGATCCTTCAGTTAATCCTGATTTGAGGAATGGAGGAAGGATCTAGTCCTGTTAATTAATATAGCACATTTGAAACAAAAAAAAGCAATTCAAAGTGCTTAAGATAGTCAGAGAGGGTATGCCAAACACAGGATTCAGTACTCACGTACACACAAAAGACAAGAGATATACGTTTTTTTAAGTAGAAAAAAAGCAATATTTATTTACAATTTTGAATTGAGTGCTGTTTAAGACACTTCAAACTGGCAGCAAACAAAATTAATTTGTTTTCCTATGTAGATTGGTGTCAATACTCTTTAGCAATGTCCTGAAATGTTTCTATTTAAAGAGAATATTCAGGAGCTTTCACTGAAAAGGTACAGATAAGGCCTTTTCTGAACAAAAGCTTTAACAACCCACTTGGATGAAAATTGTGTTTTTGGTGTTTTGACATGTTTTTTGTAGCATTTTTCTCATGATGGAGGACACATGTTAAAGAAAATTCAGCTTAAAATTGTGTTTCTGGGTATTTATTGCAATCGTGTGGAGAAGCAGACAAAAACTTGCTGTTTGAAATATTTGTGATGTTATAAATGCTGGGCTGGACACAAATTCCCTGCTCTGCTCCATTCTCGTAGATGACTAGATGTATGCACATCTTCGATTTTTACTCTTCTGAGCTGGTATCTGGCTCAAAACTGTTCAGCTGAATAGCTCCACTACTGCTCGCCAATTTTGTTGCAGCGGTAATGTTAGGTTGAGGTTCTTAGGGGCTGTAAGCTAGGGAAAGAGCATGACAGGAAGTAGTCACCCATAACTCAGTGTTAATTTTTTATTGGACTACTGCCGCTCTGCAGCAACTCTATTAAAAAAAAAAGGTTATTTGACCACCTCTAAAGATGATCAGAGTGGGACTTTAAGTCTTAGTTGTTTCTGATGATAAAAAAGATGATTTTGGCTATGCTTTGATGACACCACTGAGATCTGTATTTAAATTTTTACCCGTCATTCTGACCTTTTGCCTTAAGATTAAAAACTAGATTTTTACCTTCACACCAATACACATCATCTTGTGTAAAGCCCGAGATAGGGAAGTCTCTTAAACCATCTCTATATTGAAAAAAAACACAATGAAATAAAAATGCATAAGCTTCAATGTCTTTCCCCTGCCCTACTGTACAAATATATCTGAACAAGTTAAAACCCAGCTACCAAAGCCTTTGGTTTTCCTCAGATTACTTTAAGCAAAATTACTTTGACCAACACAGTGATTCTCTATGCTGACAGCTCCCCTGCAGATAATTTCCCTGTGTGCCTCTATGTACATTTTCCCTTTCTTCACCCTCTATCAAATTTAATCAGTCTCAGCTTTCCTCAGAAGCCACAGCAGCACGAGCAGTAAAAATACCACAGGACAGACAACACCAGAACTCTATTATTTGCTCAGCCACCATGGCTGCTGGTCCTTTGTAATATTTGTCTTAGCTTGGAGAAGAAGTGGCGGATGCAAATTTTGTGGAATATGTTTGTGTGCTTTGCACCCCAAGGCAGGCCTTTTATCTGTACTGCACAGTGTGTGTGCTTATTTTCACTGCGACATTCATGTGATGTTTCAAGAGCAACAGGCATGCAGGTGTTATAAAGTCCAGAAAACAAATCAATCCCTAAGAGTGTAATGCACCATTAAAAGTCATTTTGTCCGTGTAAAGTATCTGGCAGGCAGGACAGACCTAAAATAAGAAAGCAGTTTGTGAATGTACCAGTGGGTAGGGACCATTGACTGTATGAAGAGGACTGGACCGAGCTGGTGTGATGTCACCCATAAAAAAGACCTTACCTCTGGCTCCTGCAAAATTAAACCAATTTAGTTGCCTTTTTCCATGACATAGACGTTGCCATGTTGGAGCCAGACAACTGATTGGTCTGAGTCGGTCTGGGTCAAGGTTTCCATGGAAACTACTGTTGCCAATCAGGAGTGAGGTTGTTCACACTCCACAGCCCTTCCACTGAAAATGGACTCGGGAAAATCTGTTAATCAAACCTTCAAGATGGGGCCAGCAGACACCAAATGCTGAATATGATCAGTCAGTTTATAACTTTAATAACTTGCGATAAAGAAAAAAAATATTATAAAAAAAAAAAATAGGATTAGCAAGACGATGTTAGAATGGTTATCCCAACAAAAAGAATGACAGAGTAAAAGCTGTTTGTTTCTTGATAGAAGTCTATGGTTCCTATTCGAAACACAAGAGGAAAGATTGCTCTGTCCAGTTTTTCTTTATACAGTGAACAGCAGAGACATTTGAGCTGCAAAGACATTTTTTTTCGCAAGCTAGTCAGCCATCCATTGCTTTCCATTCATCTAGAGCTGGGTTAAAAGGTCAGTGGTCCAAGCAAAGAAACCAAGACTTTCCTCTCTCTAGTCACTTTCTCCAGACCCCCCAGGGGAACCCCAAGGTGTTCTCAGGCCAACCGAGATGTCTCCATCATGTCCTTGGTCTTCCTCTGGGCCCCACCTTGGGCAGGTTTATGGTTTGGGCTTGCAGGCAAACACCTGATGGCTGGGACTCCTACCATGGGCCTTGATAGGGCCCAACCCGAAAAGATTGCATGGGCCAACCACCAGCAGGAAGACTTAAAGGTGCAATTTCGGTGGGGGCCTAAGCAGCCCAAACCCCGGTTTGCTGTTGTCTAAAATATTGTTTTTTTATGACTGTGCTTCTCAACCACACATAAAAGGAGCTGATAACAATTACAATGATGTGTCAATCAGTAGAGAACAGACTGGAATGTTGCCCCCCTCCTGCAGAAACTGAAGTCTAGTACAATGAAGAGTTTATCAAAACAAAATATGACTAGAAGGAAACAATGTTGCACGTTTCATTGTGAACATATAGCATAAAACAACTGCATAAAAATAAGATTTGCTGGCCCATGCTAAAACATTTTAGAAATAAACCACCGGTTCCCGCTGTTAGTTGCTGCAAAGGAACTGAATAAACCAGCAAATGCATTTGGTGTGTCACTGTCACCAAAACCAAACAGAAAAGCGAAAATGAATCCACTGGTAATTGCAGCAGAACACATACACACACATTTGTTTCACACCACTAATAGTGTGTCCAAAGCCTCACATCAGACCAGAAAGGGCATACATCTGGAGGATATTGTCCGGATTGTTTCAGGCCTTTCATTTTTGACAGCAGCAACAAAGAAAGCAAACCGTAATGAGTGCAGGGTGAAAAGAGTCTTGGCACAGTTTTATCTTCACTCTGTCTTCCCGCAAAAACACAGAATGGAGGGACACTGTCTCTTCCAAGGTGGCTTCATTGTTAGATGAATAAATAATCAGCGAAAATGTAACTTTATTGTAATGGCTTTCAGGGAGCCCTGCTTTGATACTGCCTCAGTGCTGGCAATCTATGTTTAAAAATGAATGTGTTTAAGAACTGGAGCTCCATTAACTACCCTTTGCATTTTCTGTCCACCTTGTTCTTTTGGCTTCATGCACTCCAGCAAAGTGTTGTGCAAAACCAGAAGTCTTCATATTGGTTGCAGTGTGTGTGCGAGTGGAGAGTTTCCAAAGTTAAACTATCACACGAATGGAAACCATAGCAGTTTTATCCAACTATTTCTGTTGGAAAAAAACTTTTTTTTTCTTTTACATCTTTGATAATTTGTCTAATTTGGTATCTTTTTCCATATTTGGTGGGGGTGCAACCATTAATCGACTTAATCAATGAATGTATTTCTATTCCTGCAATCCAACCACATTGATCTGTCTGAGGTAAGTTATTAATGGAATCATTTCAAAATAAAATAATAGATTATAAGTGATATTAAAAAAATACTATTTGGACTGAGGCATTGTGGGTTTATTTTACTATGACATAAAACAACCAAGTGCCATACAGCAAACATGATGTCAGCAAAAAATGATTAAGCCATCATAGTCCAATGTGAAGAAAGAGTGAATCTTACAAAGGTGTGACCATCCAGTTTGCTAGAATGTTCTAACAATGTTTCATTTGTATTATTTTGATGTGGAAAAACAACAGTGGGCTGAACTTTTTGAAACTAAAATGCAAAAGGATTTGACATTAATTCTTGTTTGTGCACATATTTAATTTACACTTCATTATCTTGCAAGAAATACAACAAATCTGGAAAACTTCACCTGCACTGTTGAACCAATGAACCAATATCGACTATGAATCAGATCAGCAACCACGTATTATTATATAAATCCAGTTGTAAAAATGAATTGTTACACTCCTAATGTTTAGTTGTGTGAAGATCCTTATTGTTATTTTTTTTTTTTTAATCAGTTCAAAAAAAGAATTATCTGCTCATAAAATTCTGTGATTTCTTCCCAGCACAGTCACTGACTGGACCAAAATAACTTAGCGTACACTTTTTCTTTTTTTTTTTTTTTTAAATAGAAGTGATGTGCATCAACCAGCGTGTGAAAAGCCAGTAACATAAGGTTTCTGTCAAGCAATCAAGAATAGAAATGTCATTCCTGTCAGTGTGGATACTAACCAAAGTTCTCTCTCTGTCTCTCACCGCCCAGCTTTCTGTCTCCCTCCTGACAGAAACTCTCTTTGACGATTTAAAAAGACGGCTCTGTTTCTTCCATTATTCAAATATTTTAGAGCTTGATATTAGTGTGAGACACAGGCAACCCCTCATGTCAGTGGTGCCTGGGTCTGAAGAAAAAAAAAAAAAAAAACTGCACCCAAAATCCACTGAAACATTCATGCAGAAATACTGAAAAAAATTTCAGTTTTTCTGATGCAACATTGTGCAAATGTATCACTCTGAATTATGCATTAATTGAAATAAATTCACAAAAAATTGATCTGATTGAGCTCCGTTGTGATTTTCCGAACATTTAAGGCAGCTCTTTGTGTGTCTCACATTATGAGAAAAGATGCTGTATTAAGAGATTAAGAGCCAGTAAATAAATTAGCATTAATTCATTAAACTATATTATTATAAGCATTTCTGAATATTAAGTGGATGCATGCAGAGAGGCATCGTGGTGCATTGTAACTTATATTACACCCCTGCTTTTAGGGGAATAATAAAAAAACATGATTAGTCCTGCTCTGGAGAGCTGAGTTGGAGTTTTGCCTAATTCTCTAGTATGCTAGTTCTGCACAGTTACCACCTTAGGGGAAATTGGAAATGTTTCATTTTTCCTCTTTGGGCATCACAAATCACTTATGCTGTAAATTAATAGCACAGCAGATAGTGGGTAGGAAATGAATTTGCATATTCATTTTGAAAATCTTATAATTCTGGAATGTGCAAATCAACACACTTGAACTGGTGAAAATCCACCAATTATTTCTCCACCATCTGTGTTCATTATTAAAATGGCACATCCTATTTAGTGGAGTTTGTAAATCAATCAACAACTGCCCCTCTTGAGCAGTCGGGTGTGTGTATTAATGGGCCACATTGTGCTCGGTTAGGAGAGAAGGCAACGGCGGCCGATGGGGAAACTCTTCGACCTTACAGTAGGTTCATAAATAGATCAAAACATCAACAGAGAAGGTTGATGCACTGCTGTGATGCGTCAGGAAATAAACATGTTTTCACTGTTTGAAGTGCATAATCAAATGTCTGAAAGCAAAAAGTTAATGAAATATTAAAGTAGTGCAGCAATGTTTTTCCCTGCAAAAGCTGTCATAAAAAAGAAGCAAAAAACAAACTTAGTTTGCAAATAAAATACAGTCATCAAGAATGTTTTGCAAAGATACAGCTTTTTTTCTTAAGAATATATTTGTGATGATTTAACCAACAATTTCTCAAATGCATGAGTTTGTGCACCAGCAAAAAAGACATTTTTTTCCCTTTTTGTTATATTTTAAAATAACTTTTAAATAATAAAAAAAAATGATGACAAATCTTTAAAAGCATGTCAAAATTTGTGTATTTTTTCAGATTTTTATTGACACAAAATAGCCCTGCAGTGACTAAGGCTGTATTTTTTTATGAATAAGACTTCCAGGTATGAATTACTTTCTTACCAAATTGGAAAAATCTTTTGCCAAATGATTGTTTTTATATATGAAAGCACAATATATTTTTTAAGTGAAATTTAAAATTCACCAGGGAAAAAACAGCACCCCTTATAACAGGGGTGTCTGCAACCTTTAACGGTAAAAGAGCAGCAAAATCCCATTTTATTGTTGAAAAATACACTTTATTTATGATAATTCAATCATTTATTTTTAAAATGTTTCTTTTTAATGGTTACAATAAATGAATTATAACAGGGTAAGGTTTATATATATATACATATATTGTCCTTTTGACAATAAGCACATTCATGTTCCTTTTCAAAATAAAATACACAAACTAAAATCTTCCTGCTGCAGCAGATTTAATTGAATTAGGGAAAAAAAAATATTTTAACTATTAGCATTTTTCTTCAAGGTAAAAAAGCCTCAATGAATTGAGAAAAAAGCTGGATGTGGCTCTGGAGCCTCAGGTTGTAGACCCCTGACTCATAGCACTGGATTTTCACAGTCATCTCCATATTTATTTCTATTTCTGACTGTAGGTGGAAAGTACAGTTACAAATTCTTGGATACTTTTTTTTTTTTCCTAAATAACTATTTTTTAGTGACAAGTAGTAGTAAAAGTCCCTTTTCTCTTCTTATTGACTCTGACTTTCTTTACTCTTCACACAAATTGCTTCTATTTTTTACTTTACATTACATTTACTTTACTTTACATTCTTTGTTCTTTTTTTAACAAATATTTTACATGTGTCAAAAATGTTGCTGTTATTAGCAAAAACCCACGTTTTTCCAAAAAATTCAAAATCAAATTTCAATTTCCGATTGCATTTTTATTAACTTTCATTTGTTTTCACTTGATTCGATTTTATTACTATTATTATTACTATTTTTATTATTACTAATAATTTTACTAGACCTAACCCAATGACACATTTTAAAGGTTTTCTTGAAAAATACTTTTATTCCCTCCCATCGTTCCTTTATAAAACAAGGGTTGAAAAAAAAAGTTCCTTTTTATTTCATTTTTTTAAGTAATCCTGCTCCTGACTACAACTTTGGCCACTTCTACTCGCCTCTGCTCCCAACACACACACTGAGACAACAGTAGACTTAGTAAACTATGCCTAAAAAATCAATTTCAAAATAAAACTTATTTTTTACTTAAAAAAAAAAAAAAAAAAAACTTTTTATAACTTTTATACATTTTATCTCAGATTTAAAAGTGACATGCCCATGCAATTACATACATTAACACCGCAGATAACACCATCATTCATTTTCACCATGGACAACAGAAGTTTCTTTTTGGAAATAACAACCTATATGACACAAAACATGTATTTTACAAGGACTCAGTGAGGAAGGAAAGGGCATGGAGGCTGATTGCCAAAGTTTTTGATAGTGTTGACACAGGGTGGCAGGACAAACCCCTCCTCCAGAAGCCGGGGGGGGCGGTGTTAATGTATGTAATTGCATGGGCATGTACTTTTAAATCTTGGATAAAATTTTTAAAAATTTTAAAAAAGTTTTTTTTTTTTTTTTTTTAAGTAAAAAATAAGTTTTATTTTGAAATTGATTTTTTAGGCATAGTTTACTAAGTCTACTGTTGTCTCAGTGTGTGTGTTGGGAGCAGAGGCGAGTAGAAGTGGCCAAAGTTGTAGTCAGGAGCAGGATTACTTAAAAAAATGAAATAAAAAGGAACTTTTTTTTT